>BQNB010046102.1:22529-38785 GCA_026074375.1 Tanacetum coccineum | reverse complement strand
ACTTTTGCAGTTTGGGAATTTAAGCTTAAGGAAGGGGGATCTATAAAGGAAGGATTCCCATGGACTTATACCCTAGCTTATTAATAAGCTAGGGAGCTTGTAGCTGCCAATTTGGTTCCTCTTGTTTAGCTAGAGGCCTAGTAAGTTTCTCTTTAATTTCTAGCTTAAGTAAATCTCTTATTGCTTGTAATTGCTAGATCTGCTTATTTGCTTGCTTATTATCTGCTTATTTGTGCTTTTTATCTCTTATATTTGCTTATTAGTTCATTCTCTTCATCTGTTTTTGCTTATCTTAGATTAAATCATAGTTTTGTTTATTACTTTTCATAAAACCTTAAAAAAACCAAAAAATAAGTAAATTAGCTTAAAAACTAGATTAGTTCTTATTTAGTTGTTAATTTAGATTAATTAAGTTAGTATTAAGCTAAAAATTATCTGGACATCAAGTTTTTATTAATAGATTTCATTTTGAAAGCTTTTCTTAAGATACTTATTACTTAAAGGGGTGTTTGGTTTAGTCAGATTTGATCTTATAAAGTCAAAATTACTTGGGCAAAACACTTTGGTCAGCTGAATTTTCATTTGAGAGCAAGTTTTAAAAAGATTTCAAGGATTAGTTAGCTGTTTATCAAAAGTTATGGCTTATTTTTCTTGTTTCAGCACCAGGGTACATTTTAGCTTAAGTTAGGAAGTTTATTTTTGATATAAGCACTTAGAGCTTCTAGAGAGCTTTGTTTTAATACACTCATTTGAGAGTGTATAGAGTAGTGGTAGTCACTAGGTGCATCTGCACTTGTTGGTTTGGATTTGTGCAAAGTGCATCAGCAGGAACAAAGTGGTTCCTGCTGTCACTTTTGTTTTACTTTTTAGCTTAGTAAACTTAGGATTTAGAAGCTTAAAATTCTAGTATAATTTAGTTTAGACATAGCTTAATATAGATTAAGCATTAGTTTTAGATTTATTGCTTATTTTCTAGCTTAATTTAGTTTTTAAAATCACTAAAAATTAGTCAGCACATACTGACTTATATACTCAGCACATGCTGAGTATATAAGCTATCTTTTAGCTTCTTTTTAAGCATTCATATATAGGAATTAGCAGCTCAAACTTTAGTATAATATAGTTTAAATATAGCTTAATCTAGATTAGGGCTTAATTTTCATTTCTAAATAAATTTGCTATAGTACAATTTTGTTTAAAAGTCATCAAAAAGTTAAAAGACCAAAAATAAGTAGGATAGTTTAGTAGTTTTTTAAATTCTAAATTTAGTAGTTAGTTTCTTAACTTCTAAATTTAGCATTAAGTTAACTTGTTATCATTGTTAAATGTTTAGTTGGTATTAATAGAGTTTTAGTTAGAAGTTTTTTAGAAGCTTTTAGATCTAGTATGCTTTTTAGGAGTTTTAGGCTTATCTGTTGTGTGTGTTATTTGGCTACCTTATTCACTAAGTTTGCACTCAGTCTTGATTCTATTTCCAGTAGCTGTTTAAAAGGTAGTTAGCTCATTATTTCTCTTTCTTTCTTTATACTAGATTAAGTCATATTCTATAAGGTCATATAGATATTCTTTTCCTTTTCTTCATTTTGAAACATAATTTCTGCCAGCTTTTTTTTTATAGACCTATTGTTTAAAAACCCAGGGTTTATTAAGCTCCTTCTCTTGTTTCTGAGGGCCAGCTTGAAAAAATAAGTCTTATGAGCCTATTTGTGATTTTCAGCCGCCAAAACTAGATTTTTCTTAATTTTTGTTGAGCACTAGACTTACCCTCTTATCAACTTTGCCTTTTTATGGTTTTTGAAACATAAAGCAACGTTTTCAAATCTAACTTAATTGGGTCATACTTAGACATAGTTCTGAAGTGGGGTAGGACCTCAGGGGGTTGGAATTGGAAACTATTTGGCGATTTAGTTGTGATTGCTCAGTTAGCGCTATGTCGATTTGTACAAATTGCACTCTTAGTCCTTCGTAAGTTCTTAAGTTAGATTTTTAATATTTGAATTTTAATTCGTATTTTAGGGTTTATCTTTTATTTCTAAGTTTTTAAGTTGTCGGTTTTTAATAATAAAACTAAAAATTAGTGGCTTTTTATTTTATATAATGTCTTGTAACACTTGCGGGATTTTAGATGTAAATGTTTATAAAAAATTTTTAGGATTCTTGTTTTTAGAATTTTTATTATATTTTATCGTTTTCTAATTTTAAGTAGTTTAACCTTAGATAGAAAAATCTCCATATCTGTTAATGACTAAAAAGCCACAAACTAAGTAATTCTTTTTTGGTCTGTAAAACTTTTCTTTTTTGCTTATATTTTACTTAGAAATGTATATCATTTCAATTAAATTTCTATTTTTTTTATTTTTAGGATCTTAATATAGAATTAAGTAAGTTTTTAATTGATAAAAAAAATTCGCAAAAATAATCTCTAAAAATTTTTATTTTTCTTATAAAATTTTTCTTTTTTCCTTACTTTTAGTGTTGTAGGAAAAATTAGTTTGCAATCTTAGGTATGAAATTTTGTGCTACTTGGCTTCTTTGTCGCGTTATATTTGTTTCTTTAATCGATTTAATGTTTAATTGCCATTAACGTGATCCACAAATAACATAGTTGTTAAATCTATCGTGTACTAGATAACCTCAAATCTCCTAGTTTATAATCAAATCATTATACAAGTCCTCAAAAAGGTTTCACTTTCGCACTAATCGTGTGGGGATAACGACCCCGGTGCGGATCATATTAGAATACCGGTGTAATATACGTATTAATATATTATTTTATAGTATATTGTTTTGAGAGTGGGGGGAATTTTCCGTGTAGTGAATTTTCTTAATTGCTTTCTGTGGTGTGAATATATATTTTATCAGTATATTTTTTAGTGTCTTATAGAACTGCTATCACTCACTAGTACGTGATACACTATAAAATTTTTAAGTTTTTTTCAATATAGATGCTGTGATGATAAATTTGATGTTACAATATATAACGTAATTGTTCTTATAAATGGCATCCGATCGATGAATCAATAACGAAAATGTGTCGGGTTTTTATCATAAGATTGAGTCTTCTAATATTATTTATTTATTTATATAATTAATATACAAATATTCAAATATATACTTTTTCAGAATACAAACATGGCAATATATACCTTTGGTTTATAAAATTTTACATGTTATAGTCCTTTATATATAGAAATCTATATTAATTTAACCCTTTAATTTAGAAACTTGCCAAAATAGGTCTCTATTATAGTAATAACTTGGCAAAATGACTTTTTTCAGCCCCTCTAGTTATAAATTTCAAAAAGTTACGATATATACCCCTATGCATGAAAACATTTGCAAATCAAATCCAAAAAGCCATGCAAGCTTATTTTAGGGTTCCAAATGATATTTTCAGGTTATAGCTTATTAGAATAAGCTAAAATAAGATGTTCTAACGTAACAAAAGTTTAGAAAAAGGATTCGTTAGCTAGAAAATCAAAATGGGTCATTTTTAGGGTTTTGATAAAAAAACACATGGGTTTGAGGATTCAAGGCATCAAACAAGAGTTTATATATGATCTTAAGAGTATTATGAACATTCTAAAACATATTATGAGCTTTTTGAACAAGATTTAAGCTTACTTGAGCTAGAAATGGGTCAAAATGGGTTTTTTAGGTTCGTACGCCTAGATATGGATTCAAAACCTTCCTTCTCTTGATTCTTGGCTTGTATTCTGATCTTAGGGACCTTCTACTACTTTTTTGGCTGAGCTAAGAATCCATTTGTATTTGTGATGAAGATTTGAGGTGTGATTTGAAAGGGTTGCTTGGATTCGGTTTATATAGTGCTCAAAACCCTTGGTGCCCAAGTTTTATGCTTGGAGTAGGGATCAAGGTGCTAGACTAGGGACTAAGGAAGGTTATAGGGTGAGTATTGTGAGCTAGAAATGTAGCTATGCAAGGTGTTAGAGGTTTAGGGGGTTCGGCTACAAGAAGGTGATAAGCAGGTAATTTTGCAAACTTGGTGGCCAAGGTGGTGATGGAGGTGCTTGTAAGGTGCTTGGGTGGCTGCTTGGTGACATGGTGGTGAGGTCATAGAGGTGCTAGGATGCTAGGTTGGTTTAAAATGGGTCAAAAATGAAAGAAAATAGGTGACGGGTTAGTTTTAGTTCGGCTAAGGATTTAGGGTTTTAAAACATGGATTAGGGTTAGGATTAGGGATAGATTAGGGTTTAGGATTTAGGTTAGTGTTAAGATTAGGGTTTAGAATTAAGATTTAATGTTAAGATTAGGGTTTAGGTTTAGTTTTTAGGTTTTAAAATGAAATAAGGGTTTTAGGGTTTCATTTAGGGTTTAGGGTTTAGATTAAGGTTTTAGAATGACTTAGGGTTTAGGTTTAGGGTTTAGATGTTGTGCATTGAGTATTGTACCTTGTGCTAAAGTAGTGGTAAGAAATTAGAATGAAAAATCATGAAAAATGAGCTTATTTGAATTCATGCTTCATGATTTTGTACATTATGCATTAAGGACCATTGTACATTGATTTTGAGGGAAAATTATTTATAGTGTGCATTGTACACTTGACACTGCTTTGGAATACTTGCACATTCAATTTTATATGTATATACATTTACAGTATAATTAGGTTTTGATACCAACGTTAACGTTTAATGCTTGTTTTGAAATAACGTTTTGAAAAGTACGTTAAATGGATTAATTGTACTTGGTAAAAATTGATATTAGATATAGGACTTGACATTATTAGGATGATTTACATATATAAACATTAGATATTATAGATGGCATTGATGGAGGTTGCGTGAGCTCGTTTACTTTAGAGATGCAAGTTACGTTGTATAATGAGATAAAGCAAAAAAATTCCCTGTAAAAAGGTGGTATATATATAATAGATGGATATTACAGTGCATCTAATTTAATAGATGGATAAATACATTGATGAAAAATACAGGTTGTTATAGTCTCCTCCCTTAAAAGAAATCTCGTCCCGAGATTTAGTTGGATGCCGGAGTGATGTTTGAAAACAAATGTGGATACTTGGCACGAATTTGATCTTTGCGTTCCCACGTAAATTTTGGTCCTATTTTAGAGTTACATCTTACTTTGACTATATGAATACGACTTTGCTTCAGTTGCTTGACTTCTCGATCCATGATCTCACTGGTTCTTCCACAAAGTTAAGTTTGTCATCGAGTCAAAGCTCTTTATTGGAATGACAATGGATTCGTCAGATAAGCATTTCTTTAGATTAGAAACGTGGAAAGTACTGTGGATATTTTTGAGCTCTTTAGGAAGTTCAAGTTTATATGCCACTCGAACAATCCGTTTAAGGATTTTGAAAGGTCCAATGTACCGAGGGTTAAGCTTTCCTTGTTTTCCGAATCGGATGACACCTTTACGAGGTGACACTTTTAACATAACACGATCTCCAACTTGAAATTCTAAAGGATTTCGTCTTATATTGGCATAACTTCTCTGCCGGTGTCTTGAAGCTTACAAGCGTTGTCAAATTTGCACTATCTTTTTAGTGGTTTCATGGATTATTTCTGGTCCCGTAAGTTGAACATCTCCAACTTCGGCCCAGCAAACAGGTGATTTGCACTTTTGACCATAAAGTGCCTCAAATGGTGTTGCCTTAATACTGGTATGGTAAATTTTATTGTAAGAAAATTCTACTAATGGTAAGTGTTTTTCCCATCCTTTTCCAAAATCTATAACACATGCTCGAAGCATGTCTTCAAGTGTTTGGATGGTTCTTTCACTTTTTATTATAAGGTTTCAGGATCGATTATGTCGTACTCATGTCTAATTAAGTACCCAAAGCACTTTGTAATGATTGCCAGAATCTGGACGTGAAATGACTGTCACGATCAGAGATGATAGATATTGGCACTTTATGCCAGGAGACTATTTCCTTTATGTATAATCTTATAAGGGTTTCCCATATATTCTGTCTCTCGGGTGGGTAGGGATGAAATGTGAAGATTTGTGAGGCGTCGCAATGCCCCCAGATTGTGTCATGTCTGTGTTTATGGTTTTGGGTAGTTTTTCTCCCCCCCCCCCCCCCCCCCCCCCCCCCCCCCCCCCCCCCCCCCCCCCCCCCCCCCCCCCCCCCCCAATGAAGAAATCCATTGTTATTCTCTCCCACTTCCACATAGGAATCTCCGGTTGTACCAGTAAGCCGGATGGCTTCTGACATTCTGCTTTAACTCTAGAACATGTTAAACACTTGCCAACATACTCAGCAATGATTGCCTTTATATTAGGCTACCAATAGAGTTTTTTTAGATCCTGATACATCTTGTCAGAACCTGGGTGAATGGAATACTTAGATTTATGAGGTCTCATGCATATCAAGTCTCTCTGGTTAACAAAGAGTGGTAAACCACTTCGATATTTTTTTTTTTTTTTTTTTTATTATTATATTATTCTTTTTTTTTATTTTTTTATTTTTTATTTTTTTTTTTTATTCCTTTTTTTTATTTTTTTTTATTAATTATTTTTTTCATTTTATTCTTGTTTTCATTTTTTTTTTTATTCTTTTATTTTTTTTTTTTTTTAATTTTTTTTTTTTTTTTTTTTATTTTTACCTTCTTTTGTTACATTATTTTTGATACTTCTGGTTCCATCAGTTCTTCGAATCAAACTTATAATATGTCTTAACCCCCACAATACAGCGTACGTATTTCAAATAATTTGTCCCATTCCTACGTAAGTTTTTAGCCTTGATGTTTTCTTTCTTTGAGTGCTTCGGTTTTGAGCTTTGAGATTTTGAGGGTTAAGTTGGATGAATGGTCATTACTATGAGCTAAACTCGGAGTGGTTTGATTTGATCCTTCCGGCTTAAATGCATTGCTACTACATTTGCTTTTCCAGGATGGTAGCGAAATAACAATCGTAATCTGCAAGCATTCTAGCATACGGCGTTGTCTCATGTTCATATATTTCGATCAAGGATTTGCTAAAGACTTTTATGAGCAGTGAAACAATAACTTTGGTTCCATTACAGATCAGTGTCTCCAAATTTTAAGAGACGAACAATATGCTCATTAATTTCAGAGATCATGAGTGGTATGTTTTTCTCATTAGTCTTAAGTTTTCAGGATGGATATGCTAATAAACTTCTCTCTTTTGCAATTAACACGCTCAAAGAACCTTGATGGGCATGAATCACTGTAAAACATCAAATCATCATTTCCTTTTTGGTAATTGCTAAGGAGTGGAGCTTTACATAGCTTCTGTTTAAGCCAGTTGAACAAGCTAGTGTCTACTTAGGTCTTCGCCCCAGATTTACTTCTATGTTTTTCTGGGTTATTTCAGTCAAAGACTTTGACTAATCTTTCGAGGCGAAATCTGTTGATAAATCTCTGATAATAATCGGCGAGTCCTAAGAATTAACGTATTTCTGTGGGTGTAGTAGGAGATATCTAATTCTTAACTGCTTCAATCTTGGCGGGGTCAACATGATGTCCTTGATTATCAATTAAGTGTCCAAGAAATTGCACGATACGAATCCTTTGAATTTTACTTTGGTTAAAAGTAATCTTCTTAAAAACCTTTTCACTTTCCTCACTCTTACTATTATTTGATACTTTAGTTTTATATTATATATATGTATTAAGTAAATTATTATATATATAAGTATAATTAAAGTGTTATCAAATTTTTGGTGCCGCTGTCGGGGAGACTGTGAAATGATTATTGTGTTTACGTTTGAAGATTAGTGTTTGAAGACCCTTCCCTGTGAATTTATCGCTTTTATTTATGAATATTTTCAAGTAATCAAAAATACAAAAAAATAAAAAAACAACAAAAACAACCGTTGTGTCACTTGTAAAATAGGCTCACCTTTAGATTACAAACTATAAGAGAGGTATAAGGAGGGTTGATCCTACGAACTTCGACCCGAAAGGAGAAGGTTTTTAAAAGCTTCGTGCTTACCCGCTCCTCCGCTTCTTTGTTGCGTATTTTAGTGAGATTACCGTTAACTTGTTTGATTATCGATTACAAAATATTTTGTCTTTTTTTTCTCATATTTTATTTTTAGTGCATGCGCATTCGCTTCATCAAATTTATTGCCGATATCTTCAACGACTCCGAACGTCGTAATCGGTAGACATTCCAAGGAAAAAGAGTCAGACTGTTTTCTCTTGAAAGAGCGCCCCATAGTTACGATGGACCGATCATCGTTTACTATGCGGTATATACTCAAGCACCCACCGAGGGTTAGGAATAGATGCTATTGTTATTCCGCTATTCTCGCGATGAATTTTGAGCTTAAACATGGGTTCTTCTAAATTTGTATCTTCAAAAACAAATTTTATGGATTTGAGAAAGAAGATCCTCATGCTCACATTCGTTGGTTTAACAAGATTACTTCCACGATTAAGTATAGAGATGTGCCTAATTCGTCAATTAAGCTTATGCTTTTTCCCTTTTCTATCGAGGGGGCAGCCCGGATTTGGCTCGAAAAAGAACCCCCTCGTTCTATTCTTACTTGGGAAGATCTTGTTTCCAAGTTTATTAACCAATTCTTTCCTCCTTCAAAAACTACAAATCTCCATAATGAAATTATGAATTTTCAACAACGTTTTGATGAATCATTTTGTGAGGCATGGGACCATTTCAAGGATCTCCTTCGTGACTTGCCAACATCCACGGTTTCAAGGTGTTGCCATCAACTGATACCTTTCTACAAGCCTTTAACCCCAAACGATCAAGATTCTCTTGAATGTCGTCGCCGGTTGTAATCTTTTTTGACTAAAAACTTCCTCGGGATGCTTTGGACAAATTATTGAAAACAAGGTCAAAAGTTCGAAACTTCACTGATCAAACTGGATTGTTCAAAAGGATTACGGGAATGCTCCTTCTTCTACCCTTCAATTCTGCCGAGATTGCTCTCTTGACGTCACCGTTAAGGCTATGCTTCATCTAGAAATCTTCTCCTACTGCTTCGTGAAAGCAGTTTGTGGAACTTTTTGTTACTTGGTGGTGGACCGCATACTTACAACAATGTCTTTGCCACTGATGGCACGTTTTTCTCGGAATACTCATGATAATATTCAAGGATTATGTTTCGGCAGCTCCGCAGTAAACTATAATCAGGGAAATACCAGATACCGTCCTCAAAGTGTAGCTAACCAATTCGGACCACGGGTTTGCCTCATTACCGAATGTGCAAAATAATCAAACCCGGTACAATCAAGGTTACAATCAAAAACGAGGAAACAATCAAGGAAATCAGAGTTATCAAGCTCCGATTCAGCAAACTCAAGTTGCTCCTTTGAATGAATTGTCAAATTACAAGAAGATAAATGATGCTAATATGAAAGATATGCAAAATAAAATAAATAATATGAAAAATGAATTGAGAAAATGAATGAAGAGTTCAAATACAAACTTCAATGTTCAAATCAAACCTAATGAACTTATGATTTATGATGCTGTTTTTTCCAAATGAATACGCTTCTTCTTCAGGACTGGGTTTCTTCTCGGCTCTTTTTTTTTTCTCTGGGACCACACCTCCACCCACTTCTCGCACCCGTGTTTCGCCCTTTAGACAGGGATCACTTACTAGCCAACAACGTTGCTATACCGAGAGGTGACTTGGAAAGCATTCACCAATCCGAAAGTGGTATTTCTTATGATGGGACCTCCAATTTCCACTCTTCTAAAGGTAGTGGAACGGGATACACGAGGAGTGACAAAGGATACGGTGCAACGAGTAACGAATAAATATAACCTACCACGGTAGTCCAAATTCAAGCTCTAATTGATGATGCCAGTTGTTGCGCCCTAATACTATACGTTATACATTTCCTTCGAGAGTCCAACAAATAATGCTCCGTGAAAAAGATGTTAACTAGCTTGGAAATTTGTGAAATCTTTAGGGAATTACATTTCGAGCTCAGTTTCGCGGATGCTCTTCTACATATGCGAAATTTGCTTCAATGTTTTAAAGTCTCCTTAATTAACAAAGATAAATCTCGCGGTTTCAACTTAGTGTAAACACTTGTGAATGAAATTGTTTGGCGGTTTTCCTAAAAAGTTGCCCGAAAAAAAACATAGAGACCCCCGGGCAAGTTCTTATCCTGTGATTTTCCGGAGTTAGTTGAATGCTTAGCCTTGGCCGATCTTGGTGCAAGCATCAACTTGATGCCTCTTTCCATATGGAAGAAGCTCTCACTCCCCGAACTTACTCCTACTCAAATGATTCTTGAACTTGCAGACCGATCGACTACTAGTTCATCCGGTATTGCCGAAGATGTCTTTGTTAAAGTAGGAAAGGTCATTTACGGTGCATCGTCTTTTAGTTTAGTCATTGATCTATGTATGTCGATCCTTGGGTTCCCTTAATTCTTGGGAGACCCTTTTTGAGGACGGCACGTGCTTTGATTGATGTTTACGGTGAAGAATTAACTCTCTGAGTTGATGATGAAGCCATAACCTTTAAAGTTGGTCAAACTTCGAGATACTCCTACAATGATGCTGTGTCGATTAATCGAATCGATGTCATCAACGTAGATTGTGAGGAGTATGCTCAAGAAGTGCTCGGATTCTCGGACTAGTTCTAAGATACATGTTGGCATCCCACTCCGTCTTTAGATCCAATCCTTTCTACTTCTTCCCCCTCTCTCACTGCTTTTGAAGAAGGTGACTTCATTTTGGAAGAGATCAAAGCTTGTCTTACAAATGATTCAATTCCACCGGGAATTGATGATGATGAGTTTGATCCAGAAGAAGACCTTCTTCTACTCGAGAAGTTATTAAACGATGATCCATCATCTCCTCTCCCTCCAAAAGAACTTCATGTTGAGGACCTTAAAATGTAAAATCTTCTATTGATGATCCTTCGGAGCTTGAGCTTAAGGATTTACCTTCTCATCTTGAGTATGTATTTTTGGAGGGTACCGATAAACTACCCGTCATAATTGCTAAAAAACTTAAAAAAAAGATGAGAAGGTCTGACTTCTAAAGGTTTTAAAGTCACACAAGCGTGCCATCGCTTGGAAAATCTCCGATATAAAGGGCATTGACCCTCAATTTTGTACTCACAAAATATTAATGGAGGATGACTCTAAACTGGCAATTCCACATCAAAGACGGGTGAACCCAAAAATTCATGAGGTTATCAAAAAGGAAGTTATCAAACTCCTTGATGCCGGATTCATTTTTCCTAATCTCTGATAGACGTGGAGTTTGAGCCCAACGTTTCATTGTGTGCCTAAAAAAGGGACCTAGCGGTATAACCGTAATTGAAAATGAAGATAATGAGTTGATACCTACCCGATTAGTTACGGGATGACGTGTATGCATTGACTACAAAAAGTTAAATGATGCCACTCATAAAGATCATTTCCCGTTACCGTTTATGGACCAAATGCTTGAAAGACTCGCGGGAAACGAATACTATTGTTTTCTAGATGGTTTCTCGGGATATTTTCATATTCCAATTGACCCGCAAGACCAAGAAAAGACTACCTTCACTTGCCCTTAAGGGGACGTTTGCCTACCGACGCATGCCTTTCGGCTTATGTAATGCTCCGGGCACGTTCCAAAGGTGCATGATGGCCATTTTCCACGACATGATCGAGGAAACAATGGAGGTCTTTATGGATGATTTCTCGGTCTTCGGGGATTCTTTCTCTTCATGCCTCTCCCATTTAGACAAAATGCTCAAACGGTGCGAAGACACTAATTTAGTTCTAAATTGGGAGAAATGCCATTTTATGGTAAAAGAAGAACGGCACTTGTTCCCTAGGACATAAGATTTCAAAGTCCGGGATTGAGGTCGACAAAGCTAAAGTTGATGTTATAGCTAAACTCCCTCATCCGACTTCCGTTAAAGGCATTCAAAGTTTTTTAGGTCACGCCGGGTTCTATCGTCGATTTATTCAAGATTTTTCTAAAATCGCCCGGCCGATGACCCATCTTCTTGAAAAAGATACCCCTTTCATCTTCTCGAAAGAATGTATTGAATCGTTTAATATACTTAAGAAGAAGTTAACCGAAGCTCCGATTTTAGTTGCCCCCGATTGGGACCTACCATTTGAAATTAATGTTGTGATTTAGTGATTACGCGGGTAGGTGCAGTCTTGGGAAACGTAACTTAAATAGACCAAACATTTTCAACCTATACACTATGCTGGTAAGACCATGATGGATGCTCAAGCACATTACACTACGACGGAGAAAGAATTATTAGCCATAGTGTATGCTTTTGAGAAATTCCGACTTATTTAGTCTTGTCGAAGACCATAGTGTATACGGACTACTCGGCTCTCAAATATCTTCTTGCCAAGCAAGATGCTAAACCGAGATTGCTCTGGTGGATTCTCCTACTCCAAGAATTTGATGTCATTATTCGTGATAAAAAAGGAGCGGAGAATCTCGCGGCCGACCACTTATCAAGACTTGACAATCCCCACCAAGATGTTCTCGAGAACAAGAAAATTACTGAAACATTTCCTCTCGAGACTCTTGGTATGGTTACCTTTCGTGGTGATTCTAGTACCCCATGGTTTGCCGACATTGCAAACTACCATGCGGGGAATTTTTATTGTGAAAGGGATGTCGTCCCAACAAAAGAAAAAATACTTTAAGGATTGTACAAGCATAATTTGAGGATGACCCCTACTTGTTTAGAATTGGTGTGGATCAAGTGATTAGACGATGTGTTTACGGCTAAGAAGTCGTTGATATCCTCACGGCTTGCCATAATGGACCCACCGGGAGACATCATGGTGCCAACTACACCGCTAAAAAAGTCTTTGATTCCTGATTTTATTAGCCGACTATTTACCGAGATGCCCATGACTTGGTCACACGGTGTGACGCTTGTCAACGTCAAGGCAAAATCTCGCAAAAAGATTAAATGCCCCAAAATGCAATTCAAGTATGCGAGATCTTTGACGTGTGGGGCATCGATTTTATAGGCCCGTTCCCGTCTTCTCGAGGGAACAAGTACATTCTCGTGGCCGTTGACTACTTGTCTAAATAGGTTAAAGCAAAAACGATCCCCACTAATGATGCCAGAGTTGTCGTTAAATTCTTGAAATCTCTCTTTGCCCGATTTGGAACTCCTCGTGCTATTATTAGTGATCACGATACTCACTTTTGCAATGACCAATTTGCAAAGGCCATGCTTACGTATAGAGTTACTCACCGTATTTGTACCGCGTATCATCCACAAACAAGTGGACAAGTGGAGGTTTCAAATCGTGGTTTGAAACGTATCTTGGAAAGGACCATAGACGAAAACCGTGCTTCATAGTCCGACAAGTTAAATGATGCTTTATGGGCCTTCTGTACCGCTTTCAAAACACCCATCGGGTGCACTCCTTATAAGCTACTATACGGAAAGGCTTTTCATCTTCCTATCGAACTTGAACACAAGGCCTATTGGGCCTTGAAACATTGCAATTTTGACCTCAAGACCTCGGGTGATCACCAGAAAGTTCAAATGAAGGAATTAAATGAACTCCGAGATCAAGCCTACGAGAACTCTTTAATCTACAAAGAGAAAACGAAGAAGATTCATGACTCCAAGATTAAGAACCGCGTTTTCAACGTTGGTGATCGAGTTCTTCTCTTCAATTCTCGATTAAAGATCTTCTCGGGCAAGCTCAAAACCCGTTGGACGGAAGTTTACCGTTGCTCAAGTTTTCCCTTATTTGGGTACCGTCGAGTTATCTCAAAACCGACGGGGACCAAACTTTAGGTGAACGGTTCATAGAATCAACACTTTTTTAGAGGGGGACTACCACCTATGGTTGTTCTCGGCTCGATCGATCTCTCTATCTAGCGATAACCTTGACAATAAATTTGGGGACGAGTCAAGCTTAGTGACTCTTTAATAAACAAGTGCTTCGTGGGTGGCAACCCATGCTTATCCTAATATAATAATAGTATTAATGAATAAGTGTGACGTGAGGAGGTTCGCCTCTTCCTTTCTCGTGTTTCGTGGTTTGTGTTGTATGTCCAGGATTGCCTCGGATTATGAAGACTCTCGTGCTCGTAGTTTTGTCCATTGTTCACTCGAGCTTCAATCCTTAGCATGATTATAGGAATCCAATATCCTAAATCTTTTCGACTAATGTTTATCTTTGAGCATACTTAATAACGATTTGATTATGCCTGCAGTCGTTGTTTTCACCTAATCCTGTTTTTACCACCAAAATACCAAAAAAATAAAAAAATTAAAAATTTTCAAAACTAAAATAAGTGTTTTATCACAATGTTGACTTTCTTGCTGGGAAGAATAAGAAGAAATTTTGACTCGATCAAGCGTGTTGAGCTCTTAGATTTGTCCCTTAACCTTTATAAACTTGTCTACGCTAGTTTATTTGACTAAGCATTCGCGGATCTTTTTATTAAAGATTTTAAATTTGCGAAGAACGAGAAATGATAGTGTTAATTATGAGTTAGATGCTAAGCAAGGATTAGTTGGAAATCTTAAGAGCTCATAAGTGTAGTTTGTGGCTTTTTTTCTCTATAGCTCCTACATGTAATATTAAGTTCGCTCATGTTCGAAAATTAAACTTAAATCAACGATTTTTTAATGTAGTCGATAATAATAATTTATTTAGTCTTAGTTCAAATTTATACTTAAATTTTCTAAAAAGAAATTTTCTCTATATCATGGTAATATAAAGTGTTAAAAAATGAAAATGAGGTAATAATAATAATAATAATTGTGGGCTGATAAAAGTTTACTGCCTCTTACCGGCTCACAACCGATGTGACATTCTTCAAAAGAAGGCCCATAGTAAGAATAATAATTCGAGACTGATAAAAGTTTGTTGCATCTTGTCGGCTCACAACCGATGTTGCAGCCTTTAAAAAGGTCGAGGATTTCCTTCGTTTAAAGCATGCATAATTATATTAAGTGTAATATATGTGATTTAATAAATATAGGGAAAATCGTTTTTTCTTAAATTTAAATATGCTTTTAACTCTTCGCTCACGTCGCGCGCACGCGCTTGTGTTTCGCGGATGATTTCTAAATAAATTGTTTGTTTACGAGAAGCTATTAGGTTTTGAAAACAAAGCGTACGTACGTTCCGTATACTATTCTCTGTGGGGTGTTAAAATCCTGGACACCTAAGCCGGTCTCGGCTAGGATGTGCCAAGAAGAAAGTCGCTACATGGAATGATCTCGCCTTCAAAATCATAATTCTTGGGTGGAACGTAAAACATAGAAATATTGCAATTTTCTTAAAAAGGTTGATCCATCGTTGAAATTCAAAATAAGAACATTCACCTAAATTTATAATAATTGTTGGGAGTGAAAAGTTTCACAAGTTACAAGTATGAGTAGTGTTAGCATCTAAACTTATATTTAACGGTGATTTCATTTTTAAGCTTGGTTTGGGACATGTGAAAGGGTTATACTTTTACCTGTGTGTTTCCATATAATTATCCGGTATTTTCAGTCTTATAAATTTAAAGCTTTTGAAACACATTAGTAGGCTTCCAAATCCTCTTTCTTGTAGTACCTTGCTCATTTGCTCAATTTGAATTTTTAAAGTTTTAATTGATGCTCCTGGGTTCCTTATGGCAGCATCCATTGAAGCTCAGATCCCTTTGATCAAATTGAAGTTTTCCTCGTGTCTTTTTGCCAATTCTCCTATAAATTTACTCAAGGTATCTTCCATTGATTACCTTCATTCTTGGTACGAAGGATTTGCGTTGTTCCTTTGATAGTAACTAGTATGTGCTTAATTACACATACCTTTGACCTAATAAAACGAGCTTAAATGACCAAAAAATGGACATAAAATGCCAAATATATGTTTGTTTTGCTTTGTATACTATGCAGGTAACGGATATTCACTAAAGGACAAAAACGAAGCCAAAACTGACAAAACCGAGCACGAGAATGGAAAGAGCGTGAAAAGTCAAAATCAAAAAGCGTGAAAAGTCAAAGTCAAAGTCGAAGCCAAAGACGTGTGCATGGACCAACCCGCACCCAAGTTAATGGGTCGGGTCAGCCCATTAATCATCAATCATAAGCCTTAAGCTTTTAAGCCCTTATAAAGCCTAAAGTCCAAAACCATATTAACTGGCCCAATCCTAAACCCATTAGCCCAACAAACACTTAACACCATTAGTCCCTGGGTTTACACCGTTAGTCCTCAAGGACTAACACTGCTAGTTCTTTTACTATGTCACCATTAGTCCCTAACTGTTAGATATGAGAAAAAGACTCGGTCACCCCTTGTATTTTACTGTTTATTATAGCTCGTAGTTTAATA
>BQNB010046102.1:0-18342 GCA_026074375.1 Tanacetum coccineum | reverse complement strand
TTTTTAGAACAGCCATTTATCACTTATTGTTGTGGTAAGATATGCTCATACTTTTTTCTTGTTCTATTTGGTATATAAATATGCATGGGCGGAGAAAAGGGAGGGCCCAAGGGGCAAGTGTCCCCTTAGCGAAAAAAATTATAGTGTAAATTTTCGAAAATATTCGATTTTTTTCGTAATTTGCCCCTCTTAAGAATCATTTTGTAGTGTAGTTATTAAAAAATATCAAAGTGTGCCCTTTCGAGCCAAACTTTCTGACTCAGCCCCTGTAAATACGTAATGATGCTTTAATTACGATTTCGGTTTTATCATCATGTAAATAGCTAGATACTATCTTCTCGAATTGATAGTTGTGTATTTTTAACAAATTTTGACAAATTAAGATAACACATTCAGGGATTTTTCATGAACATAAACCCTAGATCTAAGAACATTTCAAGATCATAATTTTTAGTGAAACAAAGATCACCCAAAACATAAAAAATCACCTAAAATAGTTTTTAGTGTATTTTATGATATAAATGCAGTTAATATTGTGAAACTTAGGGGGTGTTTGTTTAAGGTTATCTGTGAGCTTATGACCTTATGCGATCAGCTTATATTTCACAACCTAAATTTTACGGCTTATTTTGATACTCATCTTTTACCTGATAAAGGAAAACATAAAGTGAAGATTTTCGTATTTCAAAAAAAAGATTGTTTCCTTAATAAGAAACATTCTTTTAATTTATTCTTTTTAACTTTTTTTCTTTCTTTTTAAAACAATCTAAAAATTTGCTTATTAGTCATTTAATTCATTTTCGTTTTTTATTAGTGTTTCAAAAGATACAAAATACACATGTATTCAAAACTCATTCTATCGTAATTGAGGGGTATATTATAATATCTTTAAGAAATAAGGTAAACCAAAACTACTCTCATTCTCTTCTCTCCTTTTCCAAAACATCTCAAGAATACATCAAAACAACCAAACCCAAATTCATCCACGCTTTCCTCTATCGCATCAACCAAAACTAATCTTTTAATAACAGGTTACTTTAATTAAAAACCATAGTTTTGATTTAATAACGTTATAATCATTGCATAATTAAAAAATGTATAAAGCTCATTTGTTGCTTACGTTTCTTGGAGCAGTTAAAGCTGTTAAACACAACACAATCAGACAAAAGGTTTTGTGGGTTTAAGGTATTTATTTCTAAACTGAATTATCTTCATATTTTTGTATATAATTTTTTTGTGGTTTGGTTTGATTTTTACGTTTTTGATTGAATCTGATGAATGTCTTTCCAAGCAACTCTTTGGCCAGATGTCAAAATTTACCAAAAGTCAATAATAATTAGGATATTAAATATTTGCTTTATTATAATTGCAGTGTGAACCATAATATGAAAAATTGACATAACCACAAACCTGATAAGTTCACCTGAAGATACTGGGAGATAAGATAGAACAGCTGCAAATATTAATCCTCTGAGGGGACGGGCTGATCCCCGCCTAAAGTTGCATGTATGATACTAATGTTTTATGCTATTTTTAGTTATATACCTTGATGATGCTGGTCCACAACATTACTTACTCTGCAAAATACTCAATCGGCACAATGAGATGCAGAGAGTGACCTGACCCATGAGAATAGTGGTGGATCATATAACAATTTTGATTTTGGTCCTGACATATCAAATGAATGAGTTACAGAGCAAGGAGTTGAAAAGGCTTGGTATGCAGCTGGCAACGATAGTACAGAGACACTATCCAGGCTCGCAAGAAATTCTCAAATATAGCATGGTTTGCCAAACTATGCGAAAATACGATCTATCAAAACTCTTACAAATAAAGGATGTAATGAAATAAGTAGGAGTATGAAGAACTCAGAGGAAGAGGAGTACATGTGGGATGATGTGACTTCAGTTTCAGTGAATCCTACCGCATCTACTAGCTCAAAGAGAGACCCTCGGTTTTTCTTTGACATTGAAAGACCAGTAAGTTACAATCTACACATTTTGGAATTGTAAATTAATTTCGCTGTTTGTTAGATCGCAATCTGACAACATTTTCATTGCAGGATCTTGAGAATAACTTCCAGAAAACTCAACGGGCACATGATCTTGGTCTAAGGCTCGATAGAGAATCTTTGACTTCACTAAGGTCAAAAGGATCATCATTGACCAATGAGAATGGGCGATTAGGCGTTGGTAGAAAATTATAAAATAATGCTGGAGGGTTTTCAACTTCTTTTAACGGAGTTTGACAATTAAACCGTCTGGTCTTGCAGATGGTAAAGCAGCTCGATCTCAAATAATCGATCTAATAAGTTATTTTAGTTTAGCTTTATCCATTGGGTACTAATTAATTATAATACTATTATATAAAAGATTACTGAAATTGTAACAGGTTTACCAGGTTCACACTTCGGGTATGTGAATAAAATAAAACCCGGCCTCCCACTATTTCTATTCAACTACTCATAGAACCCTTCTTGGCATATTTAAGGCTGCAAGCTCGGGCCAAATGAACATTTACCCGTAAGCGTGGATTTCTAAAGGCTCAGAAAGAACACAATATCCTGCTCAGGTACATCATGAGTCTCATGTGTTATGCTTGACTTCTCCATTGTGTTTGACATACATACCCTGGATCCTGCACATACTTTTATTTTAAGTAGGTGTTTGGGTCTAAATTTTGGACTAAACAATCAGTTTTTAGAATGGGTGGATAGAAAACCTTTGCTTTTAGTTATCTGATTAGTCATGTGTCTAATGGCGTGTTTATCAGCTGCATTATTATTTTTATTCATATACTGATATCAAATCTATCATTAAATTTTGACTACTTGGGTCCTTAAGAGGAACTTTTATACTCAACAATACCACCTGCTGAAAAAAGTTAATAGTTGAATTATATTGAGAAATGAATTCACCACACCGCATTTTACCAAATGCAGAACCTCTCACGGTCATTTTTTATTTACATAACTTGCAAGTTATTGTGGGTGGGTTACTGGGAACGATCATTGTTGTCATGAGGTTATTGGGTTACTGAGAATGATGTTGCATGTTAATACAAAAGTCTCATTGGATATTGCAACTCTTGGAAAGTAAATCGGGTACAACTTTTTAACAGTCGTGTTAACGTAATAGATACAATTTCGGGTTGAAATGGTCAAAATATGTAGTAGCTGATATAAAGCGAGTTCAGCTTATCAAACTGCATAAAACGTAATCATTATGTTGAAAAAATTATTGGTATAGCTAGATGAAGGTTTATTGTTTGTGTAGATAAATGGCACTCAACGGTGGTGGTGCGAGACAGAGTTCGTACCTTAAGTCCTACTTAGACTTTATTAGAAGAAATTAGTTTTATAAAGATCACGTCTAAATAAGTCAAGATGGGTAATCGTCACTCGATTACATTTCAGGGCTATGGAGTTTACATGGAATCGTGTGCGTGAAAATCCAGTTACAAACAATGACGTATAGGAGTTGTATTCACTTTTTGACTTTACAAAGTTAACCAAATTTTTTTGGACTAAACTCCTCTTTTTTAGCTGCTTTTAATCACTGCTCATGGGAGATGAGCAAAGCTTGAATTGACGCTTCATAATTAAATGCTCCCTTTAATCCCTGAGTTGATTATGCTTAGCGTACGATGACGATGGGATATGGAAGGTTAGTAGTATAAATGCTCAATATGTGAGTGTATATCCATTATAAAGACAATAGTTCTCGAGTAAGTGATTTAATTTATTTCTTTCATTTCAGGAATTGTTTGAATACCCATCGGAGAAACCGTTGGCTTTGAAGTACACTCGATAAAATGGTTGTCTTTGAAGTGCAGTGATAAACCGCTGCCAGAAAAAAAACGTTAACTATGATATTTCAAGCAAGTAGGGAAATAGCATAATTCAACATCTAGGAGTCATTAGTTTACGAAATGTTTATTTGAAAGTATGATTCAAGTGACAATTAGTGCATCACCAATAGTATTTTTCTCAAAAGAATGATTCAAGTGAACAATAGAGAATGACTGCTGCAACTCGATTGTCTTGGTTAGTTGTTATTTTGTGGAGCTATATTGTGATTGTATCGTATGTAGAACATAATATATATACCAAGAACTAAATGAAATTTGATTTATGTTTGAGTCTCATGCGTAACCAGATAAGTAACTACCTCAGAATGTATACTGTATATCACAAGTTTATCTTACATTTCTTAAGTGGAATTTAAATTCACGACCATTTAGTCAGAGATCTTTTCACACAATATGTGGTACATTGGAAAAAAAAAACTCACTGGGTTTAGTTATGACTTCTATTAGCATGCTAAACGTGCATTAATAAGTAACATGCTACCGTTATACTAAACATAAAAAAAGGGCAAATTATAAAAAAGTGTAGTCAACTTATCACTTTTTTCTATTGTGTGTAGGCAATTATTTTTTTTTTGTAAAAAAATCATTTAACTTTTGAATCTCGACTATTGTGTGTATTTTGCCTACATGTAAGGACCAATTTACCCTTCATGGTTAACAGGTTGGTTAAAAACATAAAGGTAAAATGGTCACCTACTACACACAATAATCAAAATTCAAAAGTTTAAACGATTTTTTTACAATTGCCTACACACAATAGAAAAAAATGATAAATTGACTACATTTTTTATAATTTGCCCTAAAAAAATAAGAGTTTGTTTCAAATGCGTGGAAACGGTTGATTGCAAAAACTTCATATTTTTAATCCAACAAGTAAAATCATTTAGGACACGTTATGTTGTTTGTTTTTTAGTTGTTAACAATACACAACTAAAAATATTAGAAAAAATCATTGTGCGTGCACGGGGATTATAACTAGTGGGCTTATATAAGCTTTTTATGGCTTATAACATGAGTCACAATAAGCCGGAAATTTCGGTTATGAAATATAAGCCGAAATCACATAATCTGTCATTTGATTTGATTTGATTAGTTATGTTTGTAGTTTTGTTTTTTTAACTGTTTTTATCTTTAAGTGTGTTTATGTCACCCTTTCTCAGGCTAACATGAGCTCATTGAATGGCAGTTTTACAAAGAAATGCTGTTTTACAACAAGCAAGTACTTAAGAGTCTCTAGTTCAGAATGCTACAATGAGGAATGGAATGCTGGGTATGGCTTGGATACCAAGTAGTAGTCAATTAGAGACTTGCAGAGGGCCCTATATTTTGGCTGTAAGAACCTTTCTCCTGTTTTAATCATATTGACTCGTTGAATGGGATTCATTGATCAGTGTGCTGTGTAAATTTGGAGTTAAAGGCTCTCCTTATTGCCATAAGGTGGGTTGCCTGCTATGGCTGGAGGCCATCTTAGTGATACCTTTTCTGTTTGACTCAATTGGTGGGCAACAGTTGAAGGAAATGTAGCTAAGAGGGATTGTTTCCCTGAGCAACTCCTATACAAGTGTACTTGTTGCTCTTGATGTAGGATCTCAGTGAGAACAGGAGTTTTACCTTTCTCCTAGTGATGCCTTCTATAAGAGCCTATTAGCTTAAAGGATGGGTTCTTTTGAGCTAAGGTAGGGTGTTTGTAGAGGGAAATGTAGCTAGGGGAAAGGGTTTCTCCATGGTTGTCTGGCTTTCAGTATTAGTCACACTGATTAATACTAAAGTTAGATGAATGGGAATTTCAGCAGCTAGTTTGGCTCTGTTTCTTCCCCTGTCATATGAGATGTTTGGTTGGGAGTTTATCATATAGTGATTAGATGTCTGATAGTATTGAGAAATGTTGTATAAGTCTAGATTGTATCAAGGATTGGGAGATGTCCAATCCTGTTTTCTTAAGTTGTAATCATCTCTTATTGGTAATATAATTCACACTTTTACCAAAAAAAAACATGAGCATCTTGTTAAAATGTGTTGTTTCGTTACATGATGATAAACAAATTTTTTTATTATTATTAAACCATATCGGTGTTCGTTTTTCTAGGAGAATTGTTTATTTTGACAGAGTATTTTTTGTCCAAGCAATAAAGTTCAGATTTTAAAAAGTTTTTGCTTCTATGATCAACTCATTTGCTTAACTATTGTATTTATGTAACCTCATATCCTTAGATTCCAGCCAAATTGTTCATCTATTTTGTTTTAATTTTGCAGTTTCCGTTAATTTGAGGTAACAATCTTAATTGTTTCAATGGAAGAATCTGATGACCCTCTATCTGATTTGGTTGCAACGAAAATGAGTATGACTTTAGAAATTTTGATATATCTAAAGAATACTACACTTGGAGAAACGAGTTATTAGCTTATTTCGCTTCAAAATATTAGGTACCTTTTTCTCAAAAAAAGTACTACACCTGCGCCATATAGATCGTTGGTACATATGTAACCATATTCTCAAAGTATGGCTATTGAAATGTTTGTCCGAAGATGTTTGCGTATGAAATCTGGAACGTCCGAAGATAAAGTTTTTAAGTTCATATTTATTATACGCCATATGAATTTCATCCAAACATATGGGATCAATCAAGCAATGGTCTTTCCAAACCCTCACAAGTCTCGCTAAATTCATTAGTACTCCTTCCGTGTTTCTATCATTTTAATTCCTTGGATAAAAGTACACAATGTTGAGGCATATGGTGCCTTCTCAACAACTTTGATAAAAGCCTTACTACCATCACTACTGAGTGACTTATGCGGCTCGGCTGTTCTAGCCCTTTTTGATTTTAGAGTACATAAATTTTCAGTGTTTATCGAGATAGCTATTGTTGGGGTAGCCACCGAGGTGAACTATCCACTTAGCAGCCTCTATGAACTTGGGAAACTTGGGAGATCACAAGTTCATAGAAGCTGTTAAGTAGACAGTTCACCGACTCATCGATGGCTGCCCCAACAATAGCTATCTCGTTAAACACTCAAAATTTATTTACTCTTAAATTAGAAAGGGCTACAACAGTCGAGCCGCATAAGTCACTGAGTAGTAATGGTAGTAAGGCTTTTATCAAAGCTGTTGAGAAGGCTATATGCCTTAATATTGTGTATTTTTATCCAAGGAATTAAGATGATAAAAGCAACAAAAGGATTAATAGTGAATTTGGCGGGACTTGTGAGGGTTTGGAAAGGCCATTGCTTGATTGATTTCATATGTTTGGATGAAATTTGTATGGCGTATAATAAATATGAACTTAAAAACTTATCTTAAAATGCTTTTTTAAAGAGAATGGCGACATGAAGGCTAAAGAGATTAGCAAGAGGCATTCTCCTTAGAAGAAAGTCATAATTAAAGCTATCGAATGTGGCATTAGTGTGGCTAGTATGTCATGTGGTCTTGAATATTTTGATGAATTTCGTAGGGAGATATTGTAAGGATTGGTCATGCTTTCATGAAGTGAGGAAGATGTTTGTCAAGCGGCGTTTATTTTTGTCACAATTGGAAGTAGAGATAGGGTTATATTGTCATCATCTTTTGGAATGTGGAAATTCTATTTTGATGAGAATTGTATGCTGTGTACTAGTGTAAAAACTAGTAAACGAGCAGAGAGTTTGTAGAACTTGTCTAGCCTATATATTGTGATGTAAGCTATCAAAATAAAAATAATAGTTCGTTCTTTAAATAATTGTTGGACAATTACGACAACAAACTCGAAGTTCGATCGCGGAACGCTAGATCGCGAGTTGTATCGAGCACAAGTAGCGAACACGAGAGACTACAAAGAACCAACAAGAATATGCACACGTTATACCCTCGTACCAAACCTTTATTAAAACCTTAATAAAGCTATTACAACGAGGAAGAAGAATGAATAACTAGCATCCCCCCTCATCTCTATTTATAGGGATGAGGGGTAGAAAACTTTCCTAAATCAAATAGGAAACTCCTTGCCATGCAAGGCAAGATTAATTAATCATAGTTATAGTTTATTCTTAATCTAAATTACAATGTACACTTAACCCCCTTGTCGACCAGGCATTGTACTTCAGTAATTTCCCTAGATTAGCTTTCATAGACTTATTCACTTTTTTCTTTTCAGCAACATTACCCTCTGCACCATCTTGACCAGGTATTCCGGTTATCGTAATGTTTGCCCCCACCTTTATACCAAGGTATACCTTTTTCTGCTCCTTTACCAAGCAGTCTGTGTTTGTCTTTTCTTCAAGTTGCTTGTCCTCCAACCGTCTTTGAGCCACTGCAGCATCATCGTTACTAACCTGAAAAACCTTAGCTTCACGATCCCCTTGAGCTCCCTGCAGTTCCACCTCAAACCAAACACGTTCAGGGCCGTCTTTGAGGGTGTGCAAGGTGGGCGACCGCTTAGGGCCCTAAAATTTTTAGGGGCCTCAAAATTTGTCTCGTTAACATTTATATGCATGGGCACACATATTTTCTAACAAAAAAAGTATTTAGATGAGAAAATATCTTAAATGAGTAATATGTTGAATGTTTAGAGCTAAAGAGATTAGCAAGAGTGAAAATTACCGCAGAGGACACTTTTTGTAACTCTTTTCACGCAGAGGACACATTTTTGGGAATTACCAAATTGGACAAAGATGTCGCTCAACAATTCGAGGGAGATTTATAAATTCGAGTGACATTACACGTGTTGAATAGGCAACATTATAAATAAGAAAAAAGGAAATGACCTAAAAAGATCGGAGCGAGATGGTATTATTTTTGAGCGACATTCACTATTCGGCGGGCCCCAGTTTTGTCATTCGAAAAGTTTTTTTAAACACTAATTTTGCACAGGCCTCAAAAAAATTTAAAAATTTAGGGACGACCCTGAACACGTTTATCATCTTGTACTACATGGACTCCTGTTTGAACACCAGGACCAAGTTGTTTGAACCCAACTTGTTTGTGACCAAGTTGTTTAAACCCAACTTATATAGAACTAAGTTGTTTAAACCCAACTTGTTTTAAACCTCCATGCTTTTGTACACCAAAAGTCATCACTTTTGCTTCCAAAGTATACACACAGTTCTTTTTCTTGATCTCAGTCATCATAACCCGACAACCTTTGATCACCTTGCTTCTACCCATCTGCATCTTCACAGTATAACCCTCTTTTTCAAGAGTACCCAATAAAATCAAACTTCTTCTTAACCCTGGAACATACCTGACATCTTCCAGTATAAAGCTTGATCCATCATGCAACTGTATCTTCACTTTTCCTGTCCCATTGATAGCGCATGTCCTGTTATCACCTAACTAAACCGAACCACCATCAAAACCCTTAAAGTCATACAAGAAATCCCTCATGTGTGTCATATGATAAGACCCACCTGAATCTATTACCAATTCAGCCATCTCATCATTCCCGACTACTACCAGGGCTTCTCCAAAGTAGGCGTTACCCTCATCATTAGAAGAATCAGAATCCTGATCACGTTTACCCTTTTTGACGAACCCACTTGACTTCTTCATTGGACAGTCTCTCTTCAGATGACCCTCTGAATGACATATGAAGCACCTGAGTTTACTAGTTCCACCCCTTGACTTAAACCGCGAACTTCCACCAGAATGAGCTTTACCTGAATGATTTGACATTCCCTTTACATATAATCCGTCACCACTTTCTTCCTTTGTGCCTTCAGTTCTTTTCTTCAACTCCTTTGAATTCAGAGTCGCTAGAACATCCTCCATTGTCAAGGATTCCCTCCCATACAACAATGTCTCCACAAAGTTTTCATAAGACGATGGCAACGACGTAAGTAACATAAGTGCCTGATCCTCATCCTCAATCTCGATATCAATGTTCGTCAAGTCAAGTATCAACTTATTAAACTCATCTATATGATCATCCAGTTTTGTACCTAGACTCATATAGTACGTGTACAGCTTCTTCTTCAGATACAGTCTATTTGCTAAAGACTTAGTCATATACAGACTAGTTAGCTTCGTCCAAATTCCTGCAGTAGTTGTTTCCTTGGTAACTTCCCGTAAAACCCGGTCTCCCAAGCATAGAATCAAGGTATTGTATGTCTTCTTCATCAAAGCAGTCTTTTCTAATGTCTCTAATGCAGCATCACATCCCTGCTGTACCATTAAAGCTCGCATCTTTATCTGCCATAACCCGAAGTCATTCTTCCCATCGAATTTCTCGATGTCAAACCTAGTTATCGAACTAGCCATTCTTCTTTCACCTTGCTAAAAACTTTGTCAAGTTGTTTCTTAACCAACTTACCGACAAGTCTCACAAGCCGTGTGCAATATACCCGTTGTTGCTAAAAAACCTTCTTGCAAATCGAATTAATTAGAGAAACCCTAAACCCTCGATCTCGAACAAGCAAACCCGATCGTTAACTTGAAACTCAAGAAACCCGCAGCAACAATAACCTTCGCTTTAATCAAATTTTATAACGCTAAAAGACGATAACCCGAAGTCGATTTATTTAAATATATAAATCGAAATCCTTTGCCAAAAAGAATAAGTTTCTTTCACTTTTAATCGTTATATAAAAATCAATAACGACAAGTAAAAAAAAACTACACAATTAATGTCTCTTTGTAGTAATACTTTACACAACGTGAGATTAAATATTTATATTAATAATATTCAAATTGTGTCACTTTTGTCACAATAATCTGCACGTGGGTTAATATTATAACCTTACCTCTCGTCACCGCTGCCACTTACGACGGAACCGAATCCGATCCTCAAAACCTCGAACGACTCGAAACCTCGATCTAGCACTTGGACTTCGATGACCACAATAAACCCATGGCTCTGATACCACTTGTTGGATGATTACGACAACAAACTCGAAGTTCGATCGCGGAACGCTAGATCGCGAGTTGTATCGATCACAAGTAGCGAACACGAGAGACTACAAAGAACCGACAAGAATATGCACACGTTATACCCTCGTACCAAACCTTTATTAAAACCTTAATAAAGCTATTACAACGAGGAAGAAGAATGAATAACTAGCATCCCTCCTCCTCATCTTTATTTATAGGGATGAGGGGTAGAAAACTTTCCTAAATCAAATAGGAAACTCCTTGCCTTTTGCCTTGCAAGGCAAGATTAATTAATCCTAGTTATAGTCTATTCATAATCTAAATTACAATGCACACTTAACCCCCTAACCTATGTTTAAATTTACTCCTAATATTCCTACAATAATGATGTTATTAGATCATAATTAATCCTAATTAAATGAATGACATTATGGTATATAATATAAAATCAATGGCAAAATTTGAAACCCGTATTAAATCAGACTTTTTTTTTAATAGAGTACCATATTTTAATGTTAAAACTTCATATACAATAATGGTTTTTTCTAAAATTCGTGATTTTTGATAAGTTTCAAAGTATTTTCTTACAGTGATGCAATTCCAAATTGTTACACAAACATTCCGACGTTTTTGTCCTGTATCAAGCGATACACAATCTTTAAAACATTGATACAATGTTTGTCCTATATCAATGTTCGGGTATGTGAAGGATACAAAAACTGTGCGTGTTGTTTGTGTACCGAATTTGATTTCTATATGCTGCGTCACTTGGTTTGGGCGTCCTCAAAGCATGAGGTCATAGCTTATTCAACTTGCATTCAATTAGGCTTATATGATCTTTGCTTGCGGCATCTTTAACTATTTGGTCAGCGTCTTTCACACAATGAATCACGCCTTTTTCAAAGCATTACTATTCTTTGTTGTGATGATATACTATATCTGATGTTGTTGAGTTGCATTATAGACGTTTATATTATGATCTATACTACGGATTTTCCTTCATGCTTATGTTCTGAGATAACCATACGAAGAACATGGTTGAAAATGCCACTATGGTGTCGAGTTTGATTCAAAAGATGAGCGTGGAGTATCCTACATAATATAACAACAACATACCCAATCTCGCATAAGCGAGGTATGGGGAAGGTGAAATGTAGACAGATCCTACCCCTACCTCCACGATAAACCCATTATGCACTGGTCATCATTATCACAAAACTTGAACGTGATCTTTAACTTTTCTGGACACATAGCACCTACTGAGGTACTTTATCCTGATTTTAACTTCCGCGATATTTATAATTCCACTGCAATATTTGTACTTAAACCGCTTCTCCGAGCTCCCTCATACAATGTAATATATTCCAAGAATTGTGTATCTGTGTCTTAAATGTATATATTTGAGTTGGGTTAGGGAATAAAGTCAAATGGGTTCGGATTGAGAATCGCCAAATGGTCGTTTCTAATATCATTAGTAAAGAGTGGTTCCTACTGTCATAATTTTGTTACATGTAAATAACTTTTCAAACTACATTATGGTATTACCAGCAAATAGGCACCAATCATGCTGCCAAATACAAATAAAATCCCACTAGCCCTTTAAGAGCCATTGAAGCCACAACAACATGCTTAACTATCTCACAATATTTACATCATAAATACCTTTCGGTCTATTTTGGGTTTATGGGTTTGTTTGTTTTTTAAACGGCATTTTTAACTATCTCGCAATATTTACATCACAAATCTATCTCACATGCTCTAAGGATATCACAACCATTTGGTTGAGAAGCTTTTCACGGGTACCATTGAGACACAAGCGCTTTGGTTGGGTTTATAGGTTTTACAAGAGTAGCCGATAACACTTTTAGGTTAACTTAATACATGTTTGATGTTTCATTTCCATATAAACCAAATATTGTATTAAGAGCCACAAACGGAGTATTCTCTTAATAATCGCAGATGTATGAGAGTGTTTGGAAACAGAACATATGGTGGACCAGATATTTGCCTGTTGGTTAACAAACATCGATTTCAAGAGCCTTCTAATAAAACGACCCCTCGACTAAATCACATGTCATTCTGTTCTTTTCTTCTTTGGACCACATGAAAGTTGATCGTTTCTTTTTTTTGCTTCTTGGTTTAGGCCCTGCTCTTGACTCATAGCTTTTCACAAGACTTTGTTCTAAAAAGGTTTTATGTTAACTACTGTATAATTTAAAGATAGAAAGTTCAGTATAAATATGATTTAATACCGTGTGACTTTATGTCCAATAATCGATCGGAAAGTGAGTAGCAGTATTCAAGATAAAGCACATGCATGTAGGGTTTTGAGGCACATAAGTCCCCCAATACATTATATCAGCTATTTGTGGCGAACATAGGGCCGATGATAAATATGTTCGACAAGTAATTTGATTAGATAAAGCTTGTGTGAGACTGATGGTGGGCGCGCATAGGTCCAGTCTAGAATTGTTTGAAATGGACATCTCAGTTGTATACCATACAAATTACCTTTTGCACTTTCTTTTTGGGATGAGCCAGAGGAAATGCAAAATTGTAGCATATTTAGAATTGTAAACCAACAAAGGTGAGACGAAATTGCGTTTTTCATGTACATTTTAGTAAATTGCTCAAAATCACAATAGCATAAGAGTTATAACTTGTTCAAAGCATGTTGTTTTGCATTCACATGTTAGAAAAAAATTCACAAGTTGATCATTCATTTGGGAAATAAAAATATGATGCAGCATTTAAAGTGGAAAGATCATCTAAAACAGCAAATAACAACAAATGTAATGTATTATGCAACTAAAGAAAGGGAAACATTATAACGTTTCCATCAATCCAAATACAATTCTATAACTATATACGCCAATAGCTTGCTTTAGCAAATCTGCACTTGGTTTCACTTATCTTGATACAAAAATTTAGTGCAGCAAAAAAAAGAGATACATAAATGAATTTTAAGTACTCTACATGAAATCTTCAAACTGAAAACTTATCTGTTTGCCAGTTTCATCATTCTGTTGATGATTCGGACTCGGTGTCATCTGATGTGGAGGTTGAGCTCGTCTCGAGCTGATTACCACTATCACTGTCTGATGATCCACATGGTCTTTGATCTTCCATTGGTTGTTTGAAGAACCAATACATAATGCTTGCTGTTAATGTGAGGATCATCTTCTGGTTTACCTGAGATATTACATCATAACCCGCTTTAAGTAAATGTCAAGAATGAAAAGATTGCATTTTGTAAAAAGAGACTCTATCATACCTCAATTATGTCTTCAGGTAGCAAAAATATTGAACAGCCGATTTTCCTGGCAATACTAATGATGTATGTAGCATTCATTTGTTTCTCCTCTTCTGGAAGCAGAATTAGTCAGATGGTCAAAACCAATAACTGTGTTAAGAGTTCTACAGATCCATTTATTTTTCTCTCAGATTCTAATATCTCAATATACATATACATATTCAAACCAAGACATTATCACGTTTGCAAGTTATTTCAAATCTAGTGTACAAACAATAAATAAATGATGATAAAAAGCATACCAGTTTGTCCTTTGGTAACGAGGCGCCAATTAACCACCCTAGGCTGCACAGCGCTAAGTAGTTCAAGGAAAAATATGCCATCTGATAGACTCTTGTCCTGTTAAACCAAACCAATTAAAATAAGTTACACATGTAACAATCATGCACATAATGTTTAGATATACAAACGGAAAATTACCGTAAATGATATAATTCAAAAAAATGGCAGAAGGAAATATCTGAAACTATGATACCTTGAAACTCTTCATACAAGTTTGGCTTCCTGTGCTCCTGACTTTGGTGTTAGCCCAGTCTAATATGTCAGCATCAGTGAATTCCTTCCCAGTTGAATAAGATCTCAAGTACTTTAGAAGCTGTAGCATGTTGAATCGCATCAATTGCCATAAAAATGCTGGAAAGAAGGATTATTACAAATTTTTATCAGAGACAGATAAACAAATTGACCTGCACTCACGTTGAACTTAAAAGAACACGGAAGGCAGAGAGAACTTACCCAATATTAGCTTTTTGTTCCCCTGAACAATATCATTTCCAGCAATATTGACTAATGAAAACTTCAACTGTTTCCCAATTTTAACAACTTGGTTACAGTTTTCAACTTTTCTGAATGGCATCTTAATCGGAGGCTTATTTGCAATTTTCCAGTTGACAATTCCTGGTGATACCTTGTCAAGTGCCTCCAATAGTACCCACCTGGTGAGCAGAAAGTTTGGATAAATGTTAACGTTATTCATAACTAGAAAATATAACACAAGTACTAAACTCATCAAGTATTATATTAAACTTTAGACTGGGTGTAATATTTATCCCTAAAGATTAACATTTACTCACCCATTTCTGACATCTTCAAAGACATTGTTTATATATGTTGCAACTCCAAGACTATTTATCCAGAAACGAAAAGCACTTTCTTCTCTGGTAATTTGCGCTTCGTCCGGGGAAATTTCAAGGAAGGAAACTGGTTTTTCTGGGGTTGATAGTCCATTCCTGCAAATGTCCACATAACATTTTTGGGTTCAGTTCCACGCAATAGGTACTTCAATGTCAGTCACTTGTTTTAAAAGCAGAATTATAGTTCAGCTATTGGGAAATGAGGCTGTAGATTTGATTTTATGTGTAATCCATACATTTATGGTTCATTTTTGTACGAATGGTAACTGTTTAGGAAAAAGATACCTGTGCTGGAATATATGAGCCACAAAAGCAAGGTTAAGGTTGGGAGAACCTTCTACAATGTCTTTTCCTGTCAAGTATCTCTTACAACCCATCCTATCAGCATGTTCAAGAACTAATGTTGCTCTTTTTAAAGGATCTCTGACGACCAAGGTTGACGGGTTACTATGCTCGGGAGCAAGAACATTTAAGAGGTAAGCATAAGCCTCTCCATCCTACACAAAAGATATATAAACTCACTACCAGCGTATTTTCATTCAGAAAATGCAAGTCTCAAAGTAGATTCGCAAAGCACTATAGGTCACAAAGGTCACTAAAGACCATGGGGAACACTGTCGTGTACCTTTACATCAGATGAGAAATTTGTCACTGTTTTCTTGTAATCTGTCTTCCTTAGATGAAAGTTCATCCATCGAAGCAGAATCTTCTCGGGTGGTAGACTCATAAGCTCCTCCACATCCTGATAGCATTAATAGAAAAGTTACAAAGGTATCAGACTCATTTACTGCACATTTATATATCACCGCTGTTCAAACATGAAAGCAACGGTTTCCATAGTAACAGAAACTTAAAAATCTCGTATTTTATAACCAATAGAAGAGTCTATTGAAAGAGGCACATCCTTAAGTAGATATGTGAAAGAACGTTCCATTACCTGGTTATCACCAACCAATTCAACCAATTGGGGAGTCTTTTTTAAATCGAGGTCTGCCAATAATTGTATCTGTAGGAATGCAGTACAAATGGTTTAGCAATCAAAATCTCAGAAAATCAATACATATACTTTTCTTTTTAGTGTGTTAATGTGTAACATTTCAACTATATCTCCCTGATAAAATATATGATCCCAAAAGCACATAGTACTTGGCAAGTTGGCGATGAACTGAACTCACACCTTTATAATTTGCGATATCACTCCAAGCACAAGATGCCTCTGAAACAAAAGAAAAGATTGATCTTAATATACAATAAGAAATTGTATAGTTAGTTTAGTCAAGTTAACTGGAAGATTGTAGAGGCACGCTTCCATAGTCAACATAATAGTCTCATTTCGAGATTTAACCCACAAATAACATCATCATATAAGCAACATAGAAGATTAAATGTGACAATAAATGAAAACTATACTCTATGAACGAAAACATCCAATGAACATACTACTCACCCTTCCTTCAATGAAGTCCTGTGTTCCAATGTTAACCACAGTACATCCAATTGCCTTGGCAGAGTTAAGGCACAGCGTATGATTCTCGTTTCTTTCCCATGGATTCAGAACCGTCTTAGTATTAATCGCTCTTTCATCAATTGTCCCCGGGACTGCCACATTTATAAGCTTACTGCATCAATCACAACAAACAAAATTCTCGTTAGCAAAACCAATGGAACAAAACCCCAGTAATCACAATCTCAAACAATCATTCGTAAACATCACCAGATAAGAACTCCATCTTTTGCAAGCTCAAACAGATCATTCGTTGAAGGGTCAATAGGAAGAAACTTCTTCAAAAAGTTATCTTCTCCAAGATAATTATTTATGTGTCCAACATAGGAAGCCTTCTCGGATTCACTAATCGTGTGAAGTAAAGTAGATGTGGGCGATTTGAGAAACGCTGACGAGTTTTTAGCACCCTTTCCCATCCTCGAAGTCGCATGGGCTTGTAAATTCAAGTAGACCTATCATCACATCAAGTGCATACTTAAAGATCCCATAAATACCATTTCAAATAAGCTAAACATTAAAAAAAAAAAGGATAATCCCAGAATACAGTATTTACAAAAAACTAAAAAACATATAGCAAACTAAATACAGTATGAAAGAATAGGTTTAATTCAACTGTAAAGTTGATTTATACACGTGAGAGACATAACAGTTGTTTAATTGCTTTACTACTTTTGTGTTCTCATTTAATACTCACATATTCAAATTCATGATATTATTAATTAAATACAAAATAAAAAACCTCTAAAACTTTAAATGAAGTACATAGATCTATCAATTATCTCTACAGTGAAACATAACCTGATCTTCACTAAATATGACTTAATAAGTAAATTAAATAAGGTTTGTGTAATTAATCACCCTGAGAAAGAGCTCAAAATCAACTTCATCAGCCAAATTCTGATACGAATCATGAAGAAACACGACTCGTTCTTCTTCCGTAAGATTCTCCCCAACGTTTTTCAGTTTCGACATCTTCGACGGTAAATCAGCTAGCGTTAGGCTTCCACTGTCTCTCCTCATAGTCAAAAACTAATCATCACACACAAAATACAAACATCAGATCAATATCTTACAAAAAAAAATTGTCAATACTTTACGCCGACGAATAAAAACAACTATTGAGAGGAAAAAAACAAGCAGTTTAAGAAAAACACAAACATCACGGTACTATTTTATGAAATATGAAGTGGACAGTTATTTTGAAATAGAAATGCGGAGAATATATATGTAGAATCTAATAAAATCTATTAAGAACAACAATTCAATTATCCCTCGAGAGTTAACGATCACAAGGATTAGGGACGAAACGGATCGAAGCGGCCTATACCCTATCACAAATTAATAGACGAAGGAATAATTAAATCAATGTAAATAAATCAATCGTTATTAAATGAATGGTGAAAACAGGATCAGAATTGCAAACCGGAGATGGAGTTTTCAAGATCGGAACATTAGATCTGAAAAGATACGAAAATATTATGGTATGTAATTTAATATGATATTCATGATATGATGAGATTCGGTGAACTTTGTGGCGGTGTAACGTGTGTATCTCAAAAACATAACAACATGCTTAACTATTGTTGATACAAAAGTTGGACGATCCTTGATTAGGTCTGATTAGGTCTGAATTAGGTGTAATACGGATCTGTCAGGCTCCGGCTCCTGTATCAATTAAGTCTTG
>BQNB010046101.1:0-42873 GCA_026074375.1 Tanacetum coccineum | reverse complement strand
TCTTACTTGATTAGAGCATGAATTGAAGGAAGTACAATAGAGTTTTGAGTCCTTGAAATTGTCCATAATAGCTGCTAAACGAACTAGTGTTCGTCCCTTTCTTTTTTTTGAAAGTTACACACTTAAAACCCTAAAAACAAATTTGTATATATAGATAAATCGCTGCGACGGCGTCGCGTTTTAATTGTGACGCCGTCATGAGTAGAGTATTCTAGATCTGTGTGCGAGTCGGTGCATACTGACGCTGTCATGAAATGTTGTGACGCCGTCAATAAGTGGGTTGTGACGGCGTCGTGTAGAGTTGGTGACACCGTCTCCAGCCGCTGTGAGCACAATCTTGAGAGATGTTGGTGTAGGTCCGTAGTCTTGTCTGTTTCTTCTCTAAATGAGCCCAAGTCACGTGTATTTCTTCCAAATGCCTTCCAAATGCTAAATACCTAAAAAGGAACGATTAAGTATCTATTTTGGGCATAAATGCACGATTTAGGGGGTTAAACGACCCCAAAAAAGTGTATAAAATGACACCTCATCATTGGTCTACATTGCAATAGGATTCCCTTTGAGGGAGTCCCATTAAGAGAAGGTCATGTAATAGAATCCCTCAAACATGGTATCTTCTTTACTAATGTGTTTGAACAATGGGCTTTTCAGAGATGCTTTAAAATGCATAAGGTAGACACTAAGGGTGTAAATGAGACGAGACAACTCGCGAGCTATTCGACTTTGACCCATAAACTACTCAGAATCGACTCGACTTAAACGAGTAGAGTTTAAGCTACTCGAGTATGTTTTCGAGTCGAGCTCGAGCTTGGCAGTACTTGGCTTGACTCAGCTCGTTTATACCCCTGGTAGATACTCAGACACTTTTCTTCTATAAGATCATTGCTCTGAATGAAAGAGTCCTAAAAGCCTTAGACTTGTTAAGATCATAGATGATATCATGAACTAAATGGATGACAGACACATCATATTATCCAAAAATGTGAAGCTGGAATGATGGGAATGTTAGAGGAACAAGACTGAACATATACATATGTTTTAATTTATGTTTAAATGTTTTGTAATCAGTTTATAATATTGATCCTTATAACAATATTTGTCTAGTATTTACCTTTCTATTTATTTTGTTTGTAAGAAGAAGTTATTTTGCTCACTTACACTGAAAAAATTTAGGCTATTGTTATATCTTGGGAGAGATTGTTGGGGTCAATTAAGTGTCTAATGGTCTCTAACTAGGATTTAAACATAACATAATATAAGTGTAGAATTAGTCCCTGAATTATGGAATATTCATGAAGCCATCTTTAGAGATCTTCATAGTCTAAAGAAAGACTCACCATACATTAACGTGGAACTTAGAATGTAAAGTCCTTGAACCAAAAAGATGATGGACTCAATATTTGATGACCATAATTTACAAACTCCCTAAACATCTCCTCAATACACAAGACATTATGAAATTAGATATTAAGAAAATATGTAAGTCACTCAAACAAAAAGGTATGAACTATCTTGAGAAGATAAGTGAAAAACACTTATCAACAAAAGTCAAGATAGTACAAGATTTTGTAAAAAAAGAGAGTAGTTGTCAGCATTTTTTCCCTAAAGTAAGGTTAGACACATTGTAAGAATAGAAGCATCTATACTACTTATAAAACAAAAATATCTCTCTAGATAGTTTGTGTAAACAATACATAACAATATAAGCTTAAAAAGAGGCGCCAATTCAGCCCAAAACGGATCAAAAATGTCACAAATGTCTTTGTATCTGGAGTTTTTATGTGAGTCAGAAAAGATATGTCGCAAATCATCACAAGAAATCAGTCAAAAACATGGGACACTAGAACAGATGAGTGATCAATGAAGCTAAAAGAATCAAAGCCTAAGCCAGGAAATCATGCCTCACTCACAGCCTTCTACAGTCAACTGCAGCTAACCACAGTCAAGACGCAAATCCCAACTCCATTGATTTTTTATAAATTCAGGGTCTGATTTTGCAATTTATGGAAGTTATTTTTACCTAAAAAAATGGATTTGCCAAACACAAGGGCCGAAGTTGAAATTACCCTATAGTTACAAAAGTCGCGGGTCAACGAACCGGGTCAAACTACCCGTGGACCCCCAATCAACCAATAAGAAACAAACCCCTAACCCGACCCTTAACCCTACCCTACCCGGTTAAACTTATAACATTTTTACACTTACTATTCACTCACTTTCCCCAAATCGGATTAAACTCACTCACACACACACGAACACACTCAAGAACACAAAGAACCCTAGTTTCTTCCAAACCTTTCACCTCACCTAAAATTAACCTTAGGGTTAATACCACCTCTCACAAACCCTTAACCCATCTATCACACTATCAATTAATCTCCCCAAACCCAATCCATACCCTGGCAAAATGAGAGGAATGATTGGGTAAGTGAACGTGAGTGAGTGTTTTATCTCACATAAACTAACACACTCGTATGTCCACGGTCAATGATCCGGTGCAACCACTCTCTTTTGATCATAACGAGTGAGATAGTATATCAATGGAGAGAAAATGATGGAAGGGTTCAAGATGAAAAATGATAGTAGGATCTAAGAGGATGATTGAGCTCAAGCATCGGGTATAATTAAACCCACCCTCATTCCAGGCTTATGAGCGTGGTGCATTTTTTAGTTTGTTTAGTAGTTTAATTTTTTTCGATCAGTATTTAGTAGTTGATTTTTTTTGTAATGTTGCGAAGTATCATGTTATTTCAATTTCGTTAATGTAATAAACTTTATTTCAGTTTACTAAAAATATTATATCATATAAATTTATGTGTCTCTCCATTTAAATTCTGTCAAAAGAGTTGTGTTTGTGTTGTTATGATGAAATGCTTGGATCCTATGGAATAGGATGGCTTGTCTGAGGACTTCCACCAAGGGTTTTAGAGCTAAGGGTTAGCATATAGGGTTAGATTAGGTTGTAGTTGATTTTTCGGAGATTGGGCTTATTGAATAAGCCATAAGTCTCACAACAGCATATTGTTTACCTGATCATGCAGTGGAAACCCAAGGTACACAATATTAGATTTATTTTTGTTTTACATTTGTCTTTTTGATTTCCTCCATAATAAGGCTGCAGGTTATCCTAATTATCCTGTTTAAAAGTAGTTTAAATAAGCTTTTTGTGTATTTGCTAATAGTTTGAATAGTAGATTATATTAATATGTCAAGTGCCTTGAAGTTGCTTTGTTTTATTTGAGATTGAGACGGTAGATAACTAAGTTGCTGAAATGCTAATAAGCTAATAAGCTTTATTCACTTATATTCAAATAGTTAGAGTATAAGATTTTATAAAAGAAGTTTCATTAAAAAGTTTAGGATAGATAAAGCTGTTTTTATATAAAAATGATGCTGATTATGTAATAGTTTAGGAGTTCACAGTGGTCATTTCTTCTTCCATCTATAAAGTTCTGTTAGGTTTAAAAATCTTGCATAGTTAGTCCCCTAATAATATACAGCAGTTAGTCCTTCCGTTAGTTTTAATTGGTTAAGCCTATTTAAGAGTCCCAGTCCAGGACTAATTTCTGTCTATAGATCAAACTTTGTGTTTTTCATAAAACTTTAATGTTTGGCCGCCTACCCTCAACTTTGTTTTGTGTCACTTTCAACCCATGTGTTTTGGCAGATTTAATTTTAGATTTATAAATTTAGTTTAATTAAATAATAAAATTAGGTTTTTAGTTTAATTACAAAAAATAGTTTGAAAATTACTCTTAAAAATTAATGGTGGCTTTTAATAAATTAATTTTCTCTGCATTATTTTATTTTTTATAAAAAATATTTTTATAAAATTTTTAGTTTAAGTTTTATATTTTTAAAAATTAATTTTCGAATTTAGTTTTTAATATTTCATTTTCAAAAATCAAATAAAAATACAAAAAAAAAATATTTTAGTTTTTAAAATTCGACTAAGTCATTTTATGAAAAGGTAATTTTTATCTTGTATTTTTAAACATTTAATTTTGTCCAAAACATTTTTTAATTTTCAACTTTAATTTTAAATTTTAATCTTTTAAATAGAAAAATTAGTAATAAAAAATGTTTTTCTCATCTTTTTAAGTAATTTAGAGTTAATTTAGTTTAAAAAGTTTTTGTCTTAGTTTTTATCAATTTAATTTCTATTTTTAGAATTTAATCTAGATTAAATAGTATTTAATTCATAAAAAAATCCGAAAAGCCCTTAAAAAATATTTTTCTTTTTCCTAAAATTTTCTTTAGCATTAATTTAGGTTTAGGGATCTAGTTTACATTTTTAAGATTTAAATTGCATTTGTTTTCTTAAATGTCGCATTTTATTTACTTTCGTAATTAGTTTAATTTGTTAATTAGTTGTTTAATTGTGCCTTTAATTTTAGTAGTATAATTAAATCAAAAATATCTCTTTTCTTATTCAAATCAATCATTCCGAACGAGATCGAGGTTTCCATTGCATAAGTCATTGGGGAAAACGACCCGGGTGATCATACTTGCCCGGTCTAATATACGTATTTTATATTATATTATATATATTTTTGAGAGTGAATTTTATCAAGGTAACTTGGTAACTTTCTTAATTACTCTCGGGATTATATTATTTTATATTATATTTTACGTGTATAAAACTACGAATCAGTTTTTGGCGCCGTTGCCGGGGACTTGTGTAAGCGATTCCTTCGTTTGTTCCAAGTTGGTTTCCTCTCCCTTACCATTACCCTTAGACATATTTTGTTTGTTTAGTTCAACTTGTTTAGCCAATTTTACATGATAATGCACAAACTAATTAATTAATGACTAAAACTGCCACAGACAAAACATGCTCTTTCAGTAAACCCATGCCCCAACTCTTTGTTTGTTAAACCTTAGGTTTTTGACTATGTGTAGACTGATTCTTAACATTTTCCCTAGGGTTTTTAACTTGCTTGTTAGCAAAACTAGGTGTATCAGTCTTTAGTGTTTGTACAGACACATATCATCATCACTATCTGAATCATACTCCTTCAACGATAGGACATCAGACCAAACCTTAGGTTTAACAATCATATATTTGATTTCAGTGATATTGGTTCAACTCTAATTCAGAAGGTTCTGTACTAATGTTAGAGTCACAGGTATCAAGTTCAGTTGTTTGGGATTCAGATTCACTTGGTTGAGTCTTTTCTGGACCATATGTATATTGTGAGTCATCTATTTCAATATCAGGTCCAAAGGGCATATAATTCCCTGTCATGGGTGGGGGTACCTACTTTGCATTTCACAAGTTTTTAAAAGCCTTTATGCAATCGTGGATTTAAAATCACTTTTATGCTCTTAAAGACACTTTGCCGAAACTTCATTTTTTTATAACTCAAAATCCTACAATATCTTTATCACATACCCGAAGCCCAAATTTATCACTGGCACTCATTTGATAATTGACACTTTTAACCAAGATTTTTTAATGAATGATTCCATTGTCACATTACTTCCTAAAGCAACTTTTTCTTTTGAGCTTTAGCCACAATTTCTATGGTATGTTAGAACATCAGTTTATCATCTAGAATCTATTTCAAAAATTTATTTTTTGTTCACACCAGAGTTGACCTTGTTGATGGGCAACCTAACTGTGGCTTCAAACTTTCTAAGACGCGTTGAGTATAATAGGCCTTTTTAATTTCTAACGCTAGCATCACTAAGTTCTCTCTCTGAGCATCATAATAGTCTTTTAAGGTTTATGCATAAGACTCTTTACAACTCATATTACCAGAAGTACATGTGTGTGTCTGATCCTGGACTGTTGCTAGGCCATGAAAGCATAATTTTCATCACTTCTGAATGAGTTGTCCATTTCAACCACATTCTCCATCAATTGTCACCAATGCTTTAGACTCTTCTTTCTTTCCAGTTCTGCTCCCATCTTTATTTCCAGGATTCCATCCATCCCTCCTCCTGTTATCTTCCTTTGTTCTACACTCTCTTGCAAAATGCCCTGTTTTGTGGCAGTTGTAGCATTCCACTTTGGTTTTATCAAAACCAACAGGTTCTTTTGCATCAAACTGTAGTTATCACCAATCTTCTTTAGAACTATTCTTCTTCTCATGGAGATCATTGCCCACTGCCATTTAAGTCCATTCCTTCAAGTCCATATCATCAACCTGGTCCAAGTCCCTCATGATCCAGTTGAGGACAACTTGATTGACTTGCAAGCAAGGAATATGATGATGTTTGTTCATGCTTTGAATAATGACCAGAAGTATTGGAAACACCATAAGCGGTACTAACATCATTAGTACTGCTGGTGTTTTCAGAAACAAATGCTACATTTTGCAAGTTGGAAGATGATGCAGTAGAGCCTTTTACATCATTTTCAAAGACTCTTAGATTGTTGTACAAGTCATCAAAACTAAGACTGTCCATTCCTGGTTTGTTCCTCATACTAAAGGAAACCTTGTAACCAAGCAAAGTAGAGATCTTAGAAATTTCTGATATGCATCCTTCAAGTAAATACACCGCTTCATGAATCCTCTAATGCTGAGAAGACTTGAATCTCTTATATAACCTTTGTGAATCCCATCTGAGTTTGGAACAGTGAATCCTTCAAAACTGTCCGCATCAAGATGTTACTTCTGCATCTTTTTGAATCCATCTAATTCCAACCAAATCTGGATTTGAATGCATTCCACATCTCTTTTGCATCAGTCATCTTAATGGAATTTACTAATGATCTTCTGATATGGCCCATTACAAGGTGGTCCTAGCTTTTTTTTCTCTTTCTCTGGCCACAAATTCTTCTGCTTCTTAAGGAGGCAAAATTTTTAAATTTGTCCCCTGTGTATCAGTTGGTGACTGACACAGGACCATTCCATTTTGGATAACCTCCCAAATTGGGATAGTCTTATGAGCCAAATAGAGTTCCATCTTCTAGCCCATATATCATAGTCTCCCTTGTGTGAAGAAATAAGCAGCTAGATGGTTGAGACACGTATGAGGATTTGTTGTGTTTGTGTGGTTTGTTGTAGTTAAGGTAGAGTGGTGGAGTGGATTCTCATCTTGTGTTTCATACATGTTTAGTTTTGTATGTTTGGAAGATGAAGAACTCCGGTTTATTCTTCTTCTCTTCTTATTAGGGTTTCAACAAAGCTCTGATATGCCACTTGAAGGCAGTTTAAACTGAAATGGAATCTTTGCCAAGCCAATAAAGGATGGATAGCTCAAGATGTATAAATACAAATTACTATGTAGAAACAATACTATGAATACAAAGTGTTAATGCGACATCTTAACACATGTACTAAGAAGAACAATAAAACAACTGAAAAACATCTATTTATTAATGTGTTCTTGAGGATTACAGATTGCTAACTATGATATATGATTTGCTAAGCTTGTGTATTCGTCTGTAATCTTCTGTGTTCATGTATATGCTAACTATGCCAAAGGTGATCCTTTTATATACTAAGGATAACCCTAAATGGCTTACATATCTTTTTCTAAAATATCTCATAAATATCTTTTAAATATCTTCTCAACGGTACTAACTAACTTTCTACTAACGGTACTAACTAACTAACAGTACTTAATACTTTGTACTGTCGGTACTAAGTATAACTGTTAGTACTAACTATTGTACTGTCGGTACTAAGTTAAGAAAACATTAATCCTAACAAATATCAAGAAAGTTACAGAAGTAATTGATGTTGAGAATTGGCGGATAGACAATTCTCGGGTGTTTAGGTGGATTGTTTCTTTGATCATATAGAACTCTTCTGTTTCGTCGACGAAGTCTTCGATTCAGAGTGCGTTCAGGTTCGGGTAAAGGTTCAACAAGTTCGGAATTAGAAGCACGTGTATGCATCCAAAGGAGAAATTTGTTTGGGTCAGTTTGCCAGAAAACTGTACGACGGTTTTTGAAAAGAGGGGGAGTTAAAGTAATTTTCCAGATTTGACTATAGAATAGCTTAAAAATCCCCGGCAACGGCGCCAAAAACATTGATGTGTTTCAAAAAGTTTTAAATTTTAATAATGATTGAAAATACAAATTTTATTATAGGGAAACACACGGGTAAAAGTATAACCCACGTATGTAGTATAGATCTTTTAGGTAAGACCAGGTCATCCACAGGGATTTGAGTAGTATTCAAATAATCAGAAGATAATAGACTTTAACAATTTTGTAAATAACTTTTTACCAGTGATAATAAAAATGACTACTCGGATAGTTGAAAATAATTCATAAGTGCTGGAAATGATTAAGACCTCGAAGATGGAACTTTAACTTATAAAAAGGATTTCTCATCAGAAAACGTTTTCACAAATTAACTTAATTAACTCAAGACTACATTTAGTTAACTAGAACCAATATGTTCACTCAAATAACTATTTATAATATATCAAAGCTTGATATTTTATTGATCAGATTACGAAAGATGGATTTTCTCTCGACACAGACTTAAAAGATCATAGACAAATATTTAAAACCACAAAATCATAGAACCGGTCCTTTCGACCTATACCGATATGATCATATAATTTAAGATTGATAAACAAAACCGATAAGATAGGATATAATGTTTCACAACATAAGCTTGAGATTAAAGAGATCACAATCATACCAAACACTTATTCATTATCATAACATCACTGAGTAGTCATGAGAGATTTAGCCTCTCATGGCTAAGGAGTTCATAACATAATTTAATGCTATGTATACAACTATTTAATGCACCAATGCACACATATAGTTAATGTTATAATTAATGCTATTATTAAAATATCATTACTTTAAAGTACAATTAATATAATACATGGTACAAACCAAACAAGCTATTAATCAATAATATCATAAAACCTTTCTTCTAAGCATTTGTTAAACCCGCAAGCCAAACCAATGTCTTAGCTTTTTCATACAATGAACGCGGAAATTGATCATTCGATTGTACTGATTATTGTTACAGCAATTAATTAACATTAAACATCTTATGTTTAAGAGCACTTTTTATAATTACAATCATTATATGACAATATGACTCGAAAAACAATTATGATTACATTTTCCCGTTTTGTTGGGATTAAAAGCTTCATAAGGCGGTTTGGAATTACTGCTTCTCTTATCAAAGTTAGTGCTGCTCAAGAAGAAAGGTTTGTGTTACTACTGCTAGCACAAAGATTGGGAAAAATATGCTAAGTAGTTAGTACTGCCAGTATAAACTTAGTACTACTAGTGTAACTTAGAACTGCTAGTATATGTTAGTACTGCTAGAGTAAATTTAGTACTACTAGAGTAAAGTTAGTACTACTGGTGGAGAATGAAGAAAATATTCTAAGTAGTTACTACTACTTGTACATAGTTAATTCTGCTGGTACAAAGTTACAACTGTTTATTCAGAGTTAATGTTGCTGGTACAAAGTTACAACTGCTGAAAGATTACAACTGCTCAAGGATTAATACTGCTGAAAAGATAAAGATTTATTAGAGATCAAGAATACTTATGTGATAAGTATGAGATATTTTTGTAAAAGATACGTATAAGTTATTTGTTTAGAAGATCATGATAACTTAGAAAAATATTGTAAGCCAGTTAGGACTCCTTGGTGTATAAAAGGAGGTCCTAGGGCATAGAGATAGACATCATCTTTTTCATTGTTCTGTCAATCTATTCGTAGCTTCAAGGTTTTGTAAACCCTAACACTATTAAGAGTGTTAGTATTACATTGAGGCTGAAAGTTTGGTAAACTATTTGTTATTGATCTTATTCATTACTGTTTCATTGAAATTCTTCTTAGTATCATTGACTAGATTCCGCATAGTCTTTGATATTTACAATCAAAGTTTCTATCATAGTTGTTTTGAATTTATTCAATACAACTTAGCCTTACATAAGCTAAGGAATTCAAGATCCATTCAAGTGGGATCAACAAGTGGTATCAGAGCTTGTGAGAAGCTTTGAATAAGAAGAAACTTTACTACACACAAGATCTACTTTTTCAAGAAGCAATGGATTCTCAAACTACTCAAACCATCAAGCTACCCATACTCCAACCTGGTGAGTATGATCTCTGGAAGATGAGGATGGAGCAGTACCTATAGTGCATTGATTACACTCTATGGGAGATCATAGAAAATGGTAATGCACCCATAGTAACAAAGATTGTTGATGTTAAGGACACTGTTACCCCTCCTACAAGTGTTGAAGAGAAGGCACAAAGAAGGGCAGAATTGAAGGCATGAAGCACTTTGTTGATGGCCTTACCTAATGAGCATCAATTAAAGTTCAACTCATACAAGGATGCTAAGACACTGATGCAGGCTATTAAGAACAGATTTGGAGGTAATACTGCTAAAAAGAAAACTCAAAAAAATCTTCTGAAACAGCAGTATCAAAACTTTGCTACATCCAGCACATAAGTGATTGAGTAAACCTATGAAAGGATTTAAAAGCTAATTAGTCAACTAGAGATGCATGGTGAAGTCATCCCTCAAGAAGACATCAATCAGAAGTTCTTCAGAAGTTTGTCACAAGAATGGACTATGCATACTATTGTGTGGAGGAACAAACCAGAAATTGAGACATTGAGTTTGGATGACCTCTTTAACAACCTGAATGTTTATGAATCAGAGGTCAAGGGGAAATCTAGCTCAACCACAAACTCATACAATGTAGCCTTTCTGTCCTCAAGCAGCACTAACAGTGTAACTAGAGCAGTTAATACTGCTTAGTGTGTTAATACTGCTAGCACTCAAGGTGATGCTAATAGCTCAACAACTATTGAAAATTTGAGTGATGCTGTGATTTATTCCTTCTTTTCTAGCCAACCAAGTACTCCACAGCTTGATAATGAAGATCTATAACAGATCAATCCTGGTGATCTAGAAGAGATGGACTTAAGGTGGAACATTGCTATGCTGACTATGAGGGGATGAAGATTCCTAAAGAATACTGGAAGGAATCTGGATATGGCCAACAAAGAAAGAATTAGGTTTGACAAGTCTAAGGTGGAGTGTTTCAACTGCCACAAGAGAGGACACTTTGCAAGGGAATACAAGGCACCCAGGAATCAAGACAGCAAGAAAAAGGAGTCTACAAGAAGGACTGTGCCAGTTGAAGAAACTACTTCAAATGGCTTAGTGTCTAAGTGTGATGGCTTTGGCTATGATTGGAGTGACCAAGCAGAAAAAGGTCCAACCAATTTTGCTCTCATGGATTATTCTTCAACAAGTTTAAGTTCTTATATAAACTCTAAGGTATCTAATGACTCAAACTGCTGTTCATCTTGTTTAGAATGTGTCAAAAATCTAAAAGAACAAAATGAATAATTAGTTAAAGGCTTAAGAACGGCTAGGATAAATGATGTCTCTTACAAAACAGGTTTAGAGTCTGTGTATGAGGAAGATATAAAACTCTTAAAATGTGAAATCTATTTAAGAGATTTAGATATTACAGAGCTTAAAAGGAAGTTAGAGTTGGCTACAAAAGAAAAAGATGGTGTTCAACTTACACAACTTCTAACAAAATACAAGACAAAAAATTAGAAAAATCATCAAAAAACCTAAGTAAACTTCTAGACAGAAAGATAAGAGATAAGTGTAAAACAAGATTAGGGTATAAATTTGTGCCTACCGCCCTACTATGTGAATTTTATGCCCAAATAAAATCTAGATTTAGTTATTCAAGTTAGATGATTTTGTAGAAGTGAACGAGTCTTTTAGTAAAAGTCTGTAACAGTATGGAAAAGTCCCTACAGTTTAATGAAGACAACAAGAACCAAAGAATACTATGAAAGAAAATTGGAGCCCCATTATTGATGATTGGGTTGGTCCTGAAAAGTGAGCAAGAAGATGGTGCCAAAAGTACAACAGTTAAGATGTTTAATTAACCTAGTTATGCTAAGAATAAACTTTGTTAAGTCTACTGATCAGTAAAAATCTCGCTAGGAAACATTAGGTTGAATAAAAAATAAGGCAAAACACACCTATTCCTAAGGCACAAGAGAAACGTGGTAACCAACATGAGATGTCTCAAAAATTAGGGATAAATTTTGATATGTTCACAAGCTTGTCATTGTGTGGTTGGTTATTATTGACATTTGAATAATGATTGCAATAACTTGGTTATAATAATAGAATATTTGCAAAATCCTAGTTTGGATCAATGTTCAAAGTCCAACAAGACAGAATTTCTACTAAATTAACTCACCCAATTCAAATTTAGGAACAAAGTGGTTCCAAGAACAGTCTAACAAAGTCTGCGGCCTAATTTCACATTCTAGATACTGCTATAAGACCAAATAATACTGATTAATCAAGAAATATGGCTAAGTTGACTTAATGACATTCATTCTCAACTTGTCTAAGATGGCACTTTAAAAAAACAAAAATAACAACAACTAATAACAGTAATTTCACTAAAAGGGTTAATACTGTTAAGGGAATAAGGGTTAATATTGCTAGGCTAAAAGCATTTCTTAGTACTGTTAAGGGAACAAGGGTTAATACTGCTAGGCCAAAAGCAGTCTTAGTGTTGGTTAAGGAAACAAGGGAAATTGTTGGTAAGGCCTTTAACAATTTGGTTTTAGAGACCAAAGCAAACAAATGTTTTAGACCATGTCTCCAGAAAATATGGTGCATCAATGTCCCTTTAAAAGATTTGAAACTATAATGATACACAAGTCAGATCCAAGACAATGATAAAAGGCTTATGTCTCCCAAAAATACTCAATTTTTTGCCTACCATTATGTGCAAGGAATCCACAACTATAAATTGAGGGATAAAGTAGTAATTGGAAGTGGATGGCTCTAGGTACCTGACAGGAAATACAGAACCTAACTTACAGATAATGAAGAAAATGATGGAGTAATTTATTTTGATAGCCTTTGGAGTAATTTACAAAGAGAAACAATTATACTTGGAAATGTAAATAAGGACTGGCAAATTAGATTATGTGCGAAGATTGTGTATTTTGAAAGGAACAAAAGTTTAACCTCTTCAGTGTCTTAACAAATGTGTGAGCAAGAATAATAGAGTTACTTATTTATAGAGATACTAACTTCGTTGGCATTGTGTTGATTCCTGATCTCCCTCCAGACTTTTAAGTTAACTGATGAAAATCTATTGTCCTTGCTTAAAGTCCAAGAAAGGATAAACAAGTACATGTTTGAAGGTAGAATCCTCTAATGAAGCCAGTTGGGTGATCATGATGAGATGCATCACAAATAGGGGAGGAAAATAGATAATATTTGATGTTGATGCAAAGAGGTTAAGCTCTGGTTGATGAACGACCAGTGGCGGAATGATTAATAAATGTTTTTGATAACATGTATTCTAGCATGAGTTAAGAATTGTTTGCACGAACATGATGTGTTTGAGAAGGATGTTGTGTTGCTGATCCAGTTACAACTGTTGATGAAGTAGTTACTACTGCTAGTGTTAAAGTTAGTACTGCTAAAGTTGCTATTAATAGTGCTACAACAACAACTGTTGAGGAATTGACTCTGGCTTAGACTTTAATAGAGATCAAAGATGCAAAACCCAAAGTTAGAAGGGTTATGATTCAAGAGCCAAGTAAATTTACAACAACAACTACAACAACAACACCAGCTGCATCAAAACCTTCATAGGACAAAGGCAAGGTAAAAATGACTGAGCTTGAGAAGCCTTTAAAGAAGAAGGATCAGATTATGTATAATCAAGAGGTTGCTCTAAATCTTCAAGCTCAATTACAAGCTGAATTGGAAGAAGAAGAAAGGCTTGCAAGACAAAAGGAAAAAGAAGCCAACATAGATTTAATTGAATCATGGGATAACATACAAGCAATGATGGATGCTGATAGGTTATTGGCTGAAAGATTGCAAGCAAAAAAGTAAGAAGAATTGACAAATATTGTTTGTAGAACTCTTGGAGAAGAGAAAAAAACACTTTGCAGCATTAAGAGCTCAAGAAAAGAGGAACAAGCCACCAACTAAAGCACAAAAGAAAAGTATGATGTCAACTTATCTGAAACACATGGTTAGTTACAAGCAAAGTCAATTGAAGAACAAGTTATTTGTAGAAATTCAGAAGCTATTTGATAAATCCATGACAAGGGTAAATATGTTTGTTGATATGGATACAGAGTTGGTTGAAAGAAGTGAAAAGAGAGCAGAGGATAGTACTAAGAGAGCAGGTACAGAGTTAGAACAAGAAGTAGCTAAGAAGCAAAAGATAGATGATGCTAAAATGGATGATGATCAGGAAGAAGCTAGGATGAAAGAACTTATGAATATTGTTCCTGATGAAGAGGAAGTAGAAATTAATGCTATTCCTTTGGCCACTAAGCCTCCATGCATTGTTGACTGGAAGATAATCAAAGAAGGAAAAATCAGCCAATTTCAGATTATAAGAGCTGATGGAAGTTCTAAAAGGTACTCAGTCTTTATTCATATGCTTAAGAATTGTTGATCCCTTTTGAACAGATCTTACTTAGCTTGTTAAAGATTAGTTGTGTTAAATAGATCCAAAACAACTATAGTAGAAACTAAGATTGAGAATATCACAAACTATGCAAAAACTAGTTTGTAATACTAAGAAGAACAATAAAATAGTAAACAAACTTTTACTAAACTTTCAGCCTCAATATGAAACGATCACTCTAAATAGTGATAGGGTTACAAAATAACCTTGAAGCTACGAATATTAAAGATGTACTACTAATATTATTCCCTAGGACCTCCTTTTATACACCAAGGAGTCCTACAAGGCTTACAATACTTTCCTAACTTATCATGATATTTTCTATAAAAAAATGTAATCTCCTAAACAAATAAGTTATACATATCTTCTTTACAAATAACTAGTACTTATCTTTGTAAGTATTCTTGTTCTCTAATTAATCTTTATCTCTTCTTTGATAAGTCATTAATCTCATCTCTGTCAGCATAAACCTTCTAGCAGTTGTAATCACTCAGCAGTTGTAACTTATAACCAGCAGCATTAACTGAGCATAAGCAGTAGTAAGTACTTAGAATATTTTCTTCATTCTTCACCAGCAGTACTAACTTTACTCTAGCAGTACTAACATATACTAGCAGTACTAAGTTACATTAACAGTAGTAACTTTTATACTAACAGTTGTAACTTTACTCTAGCAGTAGTAACTACTTAGCATGCTTTTAGACTTCATCTCTGAGCAGTCTTAACTTCCACTGGCAGCAGTAACTTTATAATAACAGTACTAATATATACTAACAGTAGTAACTAGCAGTAGTAACTTTTACACTACCAGTACTAACTACTTAGCATAGTTTTCATTAGTATTACCAGCAATACTGTTGATCCCAATGAATAGATCTTTAACTCATTAGCTTGATGTAAGGTTTAGTATCCTTGGATAAATCCAAAGATACTAAGAATGAAACTTTGAGTGTATGATATAAACTATGTGGAATCTAGTTTAAACCATTAAGAAGAATAACAGTAATGAATGTTTAACATACAGAAATATAACTAAAACAATAAGCTCCAATATATTAATACGAACATGTTGGGAAAATCAAGTCAATCGGTCAAAGTACTAGTAAGCAAAAGGTCAAAGTACTGCTAAGCAAAAGGTCAAAGTACTGTTAAGTAGAAAGTCAAGGTACTGCCAGTCAAAGATCGAGGTACTGTCGTGGATATAGGAACTATAAAGTTTAAACGGTTGTTTTAGCATTTATCTTGTAACAGTTATTAGTGATAAGTATCAATTAGTGTTTATGATATACAAGGACTGTACATCTACTAGAGGTTATCCTTATGTTTATAAAAGGATCTCTAGGAAGATATTATAAGATAGAACAAACATAGAAAAACACGAAGTTAAGAATTATTAGTATTGTATTAGGGATCTGCAATTTAGGCAGATTCAAAAGGTTTATAAAAGGAAATCGTTTGAGAAACTACTGTGTGTTCTTCATAAGTACTGCCAACTAGATTCCGCATAGTTGACAGTATATCAGTGTTTCATTAAGGAATATCGATCCTACACATTCTATTTTAAGCCCAAAACAGTTATAAAAGAGTTTGGAAAGTGCCACTTATGGCCCCTGTGGTTTTATAACAAAAGAATTAAAAAGGAGGTTTGGAAAGTTGCAATAATGGTCCCTCTGGTTTTTATAACTAAAAAAAATAAAAAAAAGGAAGTTTGGAAAATTGCAAAACAGCCCTTGTGTTTTATTTTTCTATTTTTTTTTCTTTTTAAAACAACTTTCAAACTTGGCATTTTTGGCCCTTTTCTTTATTTTTTTTTGAATAGAGAAAAGAACAAGAAATGCAGTTGAAACACATTTCCATTTTTCATAGGTATTTCTCACTATTTGAGGACATACAACATCCCTACCATGATGCCTTAACCATAGAATAAAAGCTTGACCATGTCGCCTAGGACGTCGCTTTATGTTCCCTTTTGACCATATACATCATATAATACATACACAAAAGCTAGCAATTAACCCCTACCAAATTACACTTAATAAATTTTCCACAAAACACTCTCTTTTTTTTGCCTTATTGAGCTCACGGCTCTATACCACCTCCAACCAAACCAAACAAATTTTTTCTACACAAATCCAAAACACAACTATAAGACACAAATCTAAGATTACTTAAGGCATTTGTGAATCATTGGTTTAACCCAATTCAAAGAATCTAAATCAAGATAAAGGAAGCTAGGGTTTATTGAAGAAAGCTAAGGGTATTATTAAGAGGCAAGCTCGTTTTTTGATGGCTAAACCAAAGGGTTTAGGTACTTATACACATCATAATCATTCTTCATGAAGTTCAATTAAAACTCTTTATGTTGCTAAATGACATTCATTATTAAATTCATTATGAAATTTCTATTTAGTAAATCACCAGTATTTCGGTATTATTCAAGAAAAGAAGTTAATATTTGAAAGGATCATTTTACACACTTATATATAAAATATGTGATACTTACAATCAAGTTAAAAAGGATGAGAAAATGATGTATCATTATGGTTTTTGTGTAAAACAAGATTATGGAATTAATTAGGGTTTTCATAACTTCAAACAATGTTTTCTAACTAAAGAAATACATAAGACAATGTTAATATTGCTTAAGGACTTTTAAATCATGTTTAATAGATACACAAAAATAAGGTCATATGTAAAGAAATACACTTGATAAACCCAATTTGTAGTATATAAATGAGATAAATGACAAAACTATAAATAGAGAAGATTCTTAAGAAAGTTAAATTTAAATTAATATGCATGGATTAGTTTAACCTTGGAAACTTGGACACATACGGACTATTATGGACAAGTAATTGACAAATAATAATCTGGAATATATAATATACAAGATATAGAGACCTATGTGGTAAAATTACTAAAGTGGTAAATATAAAAGAATCAGATCAAAAATGGACACTAAACAAACAAGCATATAACCATTCTGTCCCCAAATCCGAATTTTACATACACATTTTATATTTTTATACGATAAACTATTTCTCGATGATTCCGAAAAAGAAAGAAACTGATTAAACGATTAATAACGAAAAAGTTACGTTAAAAAAACAAGTTATAAATACGTTAAATAAATGAAGTCGTTAAGTAAAATTTTTAAAAAAATCATTTTTATATAAAAATTACAAACACAAAGGTTAGTACTTTTAATAAATAATACACATATTATAGGATTCCAAAAGATAAGACTCGAAAATTTTCATATAATAACCGAACTTGTTATTAATTTTGGCCGAGTTTACTACAATTAATACTTTCAATAAAACGTATTTTATAAAATTTACTAAACATGACAGAAATTTAATTTTGTAAACCTCATAAAAATAGAAGAACTTTCAAATACGAGAAACGTCCTCGAACGAATCATATAAAAACGGTAGCTATAAGAACGAATAAAATACGACATTTACGTGGTTTTTACGATCTACTAATACGAATTATAACGAAACTCATGTCTGAAGTTTTGTTGGGTTTGGGTTTAATGGACAGGTTGTTATATCATGAACATAAAAGTTACTGTTTATCAGGGGAGAGAAATTTATAAAAATGTCAAATATCGATAACCCGTCTTAATACAAAAGATGGAATAAGAAAACGCAGAATCGGTTTAAAACGCATAGCGAAAGTACGCCAGTTTTACGTAAACGGAAATTATAAAACGATTTAACATATTAAACACAATTTTAACCAAAACCATTAGTTGGTGATTGAGCCTATATAGAAAATTATGTGTTTACAAAGTACTATATTACTAGGGAGTTCATAGAGGGGAGGCCTCTTCGGATAGGCGTTTCGACGAGTTGTGGATTTACGATTTAAAGTGTCCTAAACTTCCTCGAACGTCATGTGTCATGACCTCTTTAATTATGATAGCCCCGAACGATAGTACGAAATGTAGACAACTATTCGACTATATTCAATTGTTGTAATTAATATACTCGGACTTTTATGCGACCTTATCTTAATTAGGTTTGTCATTTGATCAATTCGCTTGCGCGAATTTTTATGATACCTTGACATTACCACTCAAAGGAGAAGTCATAGCCCACGTTTCTACAAGCTTTGTTTTTACAAAGTTTTTGGGTGAAAAACCATGCAAATGCTTACAATTGACACAAGTGGTTAAGTTTCATGTTATGATTACGTGTTGCCTAAGTAGCGATAACCCATATCTGAGCCCATTATCATGAACTTAATTGTAAGCGCGAATGTTATTAATAGATCTATTGGGTTTTGACAACCCCGTTCGGGTGATTAGCTATCACTGGACAAACGAACGTATACCATGTCGAATATAGGATGTTTGCGGGTTAGAACATCACACGGGCGAAAGTAAGGGCCCATTAATTTGTAGTCATGAACGTCAAGCTTCAGTGTCATGAGCTTAGAGCAACGTAATTACATTTATATGATGTTTGCATCTGTTGCATTATCATACACTTGGGAAATCTTGTGGTCCTACAATATATGATTTATCAAACCTATGAATTCACCAACATATTGTTGACGTTTTAAAAGCAATTTGTTTTTTCAGGGTGATCAATAAGCAAAGAGGTGCGATGGAACATTGGTGGTTTTGATTTGGATGTCTTGCCAATTTAAAGATTTTGTCGCATTTCAAAAAAAATTTTGTTATCTTGTTAAGGGCTAAAAATTACTTGTATATGATTAAGGAAACAAGTTAAGCTATGAGCTTTTATGTAACAATTACTTTGTTAAATCCAATGTATCATTTTCAAACGACTTTTTGGTCATTCTATATATATCTTGTGTTGTTGATTCATGAAGTAACACGCCCCGGACCCATATTCCGCTGCGACCTCAATGTTTGGGGGTGTACCAGATTGGTAATCCGACCAGATCCAAGGTTAAAGAGAACCAGGTCAAATGTTTTTTGTCTGGACGATAACTACCGTTACAAAAGATGTTATATAAACAAAAGATTAAACAACGGGACATACATTGTGCAGACTTCCACATAACTGCCAGGTGCATTAGTTGGTTGAACAGATGCCAATCATAATTATATGCATGTTATGATATAAATGTATATATATAGAGAGTCCTTATCTTAAGTACTAATATAAGCTATTTTTAATTTTCAGATTCAAGCCATGTCAGATTCGATGAAATCAGGGGTTACACACACGAGGATTCCAGCCCATTTTGAGGATCATCAGTCACCCAATTCAGGATCACACGAGCCGATGATCATGAGCTACTACATGAGCTACCTGTACATACCAAGTGACCATACTTTGAGGACGCTCTTTCATGCATCCACCATCTCAGAATTATGTACCTGGCCCGGAGGAGCCAGGGCATGCACCACCCTCACCTGATTATGTTCCAGGTCCGGAGCATGATGATGACGAGATCGTTGCTGAGGACCAGCCGTATGCTGAGGATGCCTCACCTATTGCACAGTCACCTGATTACATTCCAGAGTCTGATCCTGAGGCTGATCCGGAGGAGGATGGCGATGAGGACCCTGAGGAGGATCCTATCGACTATCCTGCTGATGGAGGAGATGATGGAGACGACGAGATGGACATTGAGGAGGATGAGGATGACGATATGGATATCGAGGCTGAGGAGGAGGATGAGGATGATGAGATGGATGTTGAGATTGACGAGGAGGAGCACCTAGCTCCTGCCTACCCAGTAGTTGTTGGCATTAACCTAGCTACTGGCCCCATCGCAGAGGAGACAGAGCCGATTATGAGACTGATGAGTCTGTCGGCCACACCTACCACCTCACTCCGCAGACCGCATGACAGCTAGGATTTACCATTCCAGAGCCATTAACCTGTATCCAGCATGGGTCAGATACTGAGGAGTTGCCCAGATTACTTGCTATATCTTACCCACACAATCACCACTATCTCCATGGTCTTCATCACCCCACAGATCCTTTCCTTTTATCACCACCACCGATCACCATAGAATAACACACCACCTCCTAGTCCCGAGTCGATCATTAGGCTAATCGAGCTGCAATGATTCTAATGAGAGCTGATGCTGCAGTCAACTATAATTGTTTCCTCCCAATTCAAAACACCATTACTCACCTACCTTCATACACTCTCACCCCACCAGACCGATGCACCCACCACACCCTTGCCTACATCAGCTCCTACTCCGTTCCCGACCACTAGACTACTACCCCCGACATCATAGAGAGGGCAGACGCCGAGGTTAACCAACCACCCGGATGGGATTAGGTAATCGCACAGGGTCCACGGGTTGAGGTATAGAGAGCTCCGCTGCTGCTAATTGCTAATCTTATGCTACATACCAGCTGGAGTCCTATAGGGCAGATTACGGCTTAGTTACCACTATGACGAAAGAGGCCAGATCAGACGTGACCACCCGAGAGATATGTCGATATGGGATCATAGATTCATGGGAATGAATGGTTGAGACCTGTACCAGGAGCTCCAGTTAGTACCGGAAACAGAGGTTGGGTGCACACATTGAGAGAGTTTGAGTCTATGGTTAGAACGAGATACAATGAGATCTACACGAGTTAGATGACGAGTAGGGCAGAGACAGATTATTGGGCCAGCGGGTCGGGTCAATATGCGATTAGAACAGACGTGGTGGCCAACGCACATACAACATACACGTCAGCTCATGGGAGACAAGATGCTGGGGGATGTCTAGAGAGCTTGGGACTAGCGATGGATTGCTATCGACTTGCTCTTGTAGAGGTTATTTCCCAACGCACACCACATCATGCCACAGATGTCAGAGATCACTGAGTTTACAGTCAGTCGACGTACACCGGAACAGAGAGCGATTTCTGATATTGCTAGAGACAGCCGCAGAAGGCGTGAGAGATGAGAGAGTTGAGAGCTGCTGATCGCACTCGACAGCATCAACATATTCAGGACCTTGACTGCTATGCAGACACTACAGAGAGAGTACATTCCATCTTCAGGAACTGGACCACCACCCTGCTGGGGCAGTGAACAGCCTTAAAGGGACAGTGATGACATTACAGGGCAGGTTACTGCCTTACAGGGACAGCAGGGACCCGCTGGGGGTCCTGCACGCGCCGATGCTGCCAGAGGAGGCTGGTAGCAGTTCTTAGATTAGACTTTGTTATGGCTAGTCGTTTGTATATTTATCCTACTAAGTAATACGGGGTATATCCGGCTAGTAAGGCTGAGGGTATATAATGTTTTCTTATGTTGTAACCTAGACAATATGAGCATTATTGTATCAAAACCAATCATTGTATTTTTTTTCACAGTAATAAAAGGAATGGTTGTATTATGTCATGTTTAAAATCGAATTTGATGAATGAATGTTATATGGTATATCATTGTTAATTAACATTCAATTTTGTACATTTCCATCTGTGTATGGTTGATCACACTTTAGGTTATCATGTATATGTCATGTCAGTGGTTATGATTTTATGAATCTAACCAGTTATTGTATTTTCTTATGATTGAAGAAAATGGCACCAAAAAAAAGAGCTACGAGATCAACACGGCCACGACAACACAGCCACCAAACAGCATCCACAACCACTCATGTCACTAATGCCCAACTTAGCAAGCTATGATTAACGAAGGTTCCCAGTGCCGCCAGGCCTCACGTGACACAACTAGGAATGGGAATTGATAGCCATTCTTCCCCCCGAGAACGGTTGTCCTAGGCGGAACTGAACGCAATGCAAGAAAGTGCACTTACCAGGAATTCATGAAGTGCAAACCCACTGTCTTCAAAGGCACCGAGGGAGTGGTTGAGGTTGAAGAACCCAATGGTTTGAAAGAATTAATACGTGTCTTCGCAATAAGCAACTCTCGGTGGAAAGGCCAGATCAAATTGCTACTTGTACCCTTTTAGATTTCACAAAGCAATGGTGGAATTCCCCATGTAATGACTGTTACTTCATGATGTTCATACACGATGACTTGGGTGAACCAGAAGAAGAAGATGGACTGATAAGGTATTGACGCATGAAACGAAATGAAGAAGCTAAGGCTGAGTTGATGGAAACATGAAGGTGATAGGTACTACTGAATGTGGGTTCAAATACAACAACGTTTTCATGAGCTTGCACTACTGTGTGATAGAATGTCCCTGAGGAGGCAGATAAAATTGAAAGATATGTCGTAGGATTACCCTACATGAACCATGTAAACATAGTGGCTTCAAAGCCAAAAGACCAAGCAGGAGGCTATCGAAATGGCACAGAATTGATGATATGAGCAGTCAGTAACTCATTGCAGAGGTAGACAAGCTGAAAACAAGAGAAGTAGAAAACACTTTCCAAAACAACCAAGAAAACCAACAACACAACAAAACAAGAGAACAAACAACCACCTGGCATGTGGCATACACTGCTAGATCGGGTGATAAGAAACCAGATGGGGATTTTGCTAGACCCCTTATGCCAAAAATGCAATTACCACCAGATGGTTCCCGTGTGCTCCAAAGTGAATATATGCAACAATAACATCACCTCGCCCGTAGACTGTAGAGTACGGGAAATGTCAACAACAATATCAACCAGAAAGGTACCAGTATCGGGTCAAAAACCTACTGTTTTGAGTGTGGAGCCAGGACACTTCAGAAAGGAATGTCCAAGGCTGAAAACAACAAAGGCAACCATGGTAATCAAGCTCTACTAAAAAAAGCTAAAGCTTTCTACTCTTACCCCAAGCCAGAAGTCAAACCTCCCTCTGAAATGACACGGCTGCCCGCAAAAAGGTGTATGTAGTTGGAAATGCGGGGGCAAACCCAGACAACGTCGTTGCGGGTACGTTTCTTCTAAACAACTGCTATGCTTATATCTTGTTTGATACGGTACCGAATCTAAGTTTTGTCTACTACTTTTATCTTCCCAAATTTACATCACACCACCACCCTAGACCACTATTATGATGTCGAACTACGACTAGGCCTACTGGAGGATAATCCGGTTAAACCTATAACTTCAGGGTATTGCACATTAAACTTCCTAAACCACCAATTTCAATATAAACTTAGATGACCTTAAGAAACTTGGTAGTTTTGATGTTGTAATCGTATTGATTAGGTTTGGCGAAGCACCACGCATCATTGCGTGTGCCGAGAAGATTATTCGCATCCCCTGAAAAATAAAACCTTAATCATTCACACGGTGATGCAGTACCCAGGGAAATGTGACACGATTAAACATCATTTTCCTGCAACTAAAAAAACACAGAAGTACATGGAAAAGAGGGTTTCCTATCTTTCTGGCACATGTCCACTAACAAAAGAGATTTGAAGACAAGTCGGAGAGGACAAGCGACACTTGATGAGACCCATCGTATCAAAGACTTTCCTTAAAATATTTCCTGAAGCTTGCCGGCCTACCTCCGACTCGACCAATTTGATTTTCAAATTACTTAGGTACCATGAGGCCAGAACATCGCACGGGCACCTTATCGATTGGCGCCTTGCCCGAAATGAAGGCGAGTTATCTGAGCAACGAAGGAGCTATCCGACAAGGCTTTATACGGCCCATATCCTCGCCCTGGGAGCCTCCGGACTTGTTTGTCAAGAAAAGGACTGGAACATATAAATTCCGATGTGCATTGAATTACCTTAGTGAACAGAAATCAAATTAACGGAGAAGAACCGCTATCCGCTTAATAATCTGATGACACAATTAGATCAACACCACGGATCAAGTGTCTACTCGAAAAGATTGACTTAAGGTCAGGATATCACCAAGAGAGGTTCAGAAAAGACATCCGAAGAGTGCCTCAGAACACGTTACGCCATTACGAATGATCAAGTTATGGCCCCGTTTGATTTGACAAACGCACCTATCCTAATTCATGGCCCATAATGAATGGGTTTGCAAACCTTAGCTGGATAAATTTGTGATAGTCCTTTATTGATGATATTTTTGATACTATCCAAGAACAAGAAAGGAGCAGGAACGAGCATCTGAAGACAAATATTGGAGTTGGTTAAAGAAAGAGGAGTTGTAAGCAAATTTTACGCCAATGTGAGATTTTGGATTCCTAGGTACAGTTTCCCTTAGGTCACGGGAGTCGACTAGTACAGGACTTCATGGTGGATTTCCAGCCAAGATTGAATCCATTAAGATTGGACATCTCCTAAGTCAACCAACGGAGATTCGTCAATTCTTAAGGTTCTTTGCTGGATACTATCGAAGATTGAACGAAGGGTTTTCTAAATCAGCCAAACCTATGACCAAGCTCACCCAGCAGAAGGTTAAGTTTGAATGGTGCGATAAACAAGAAGCAACATTTCAGCTGTTTGAAGCAAAAGTTGTCATTGCACCAATCCTTTGCAATTAACCCGAAGAAGCGAATGAATTCATCGCGAACAGCGACGCTTCGAAAAGGGATTGGTGCCGCTGTTTGAAAATCAGGCAAAAAGTGATTTCATATGCAGTCACGACATTTGAGAAGAATCATGAGAAAAACAACACGACTCATGATTTAGAACTCGGTGCAGTGGTGTTCGCTCGGTCAAAGATCTGAGACCTTATTTATATCGAACTAAGAGTACAGTATTCACACCGACCTACAAGAGTTTTGCACACATCTAGATCAAAAAGAGTTTTAACAAGAGTCAACGACGATTGTTAGAGTTGCTAAGTGATTACGATGCGATATTCGTTATCACTCCGGGAAAGTCAACTGTCATTGCTGACGCTTTAAGACAGGAAAGAACGAGAACCAACCACAAAGAGTTCGAGCCTTGGTTTATGACTAATTAGTTTTGGATCTCCCAAACAGATCTTAAATGCTCGAGACCGATAGGCGCGAAAACCCGAGAACATTAAAAGTGAAGACGTTGGGGGAATGTTGTTGAAAATGCAAAATTTCCAGAAGCTATATAGAGAACAAAAGATGGAACCTATTAGGAAAACCAAGCTAAGTACGTGCGAATGAACCTTGTCCTAAATGGCAGATTGGTTACCGTTGTTATTGCGATTTGCGGACTGTATTCATGCCAATCCCCCATAAATCAAAGATACTCAATTCATACCGTTCCGAAAGATGTATCAAGACATGAGAAGATATATTGGTGGCACCAAACATGAAAGCCGACATAGCCACATATGATAACAAGTGTTTTGACCTGTGCTAAGGTCAGGCTGAACATCAAAGGCCAACAGATTGTATGTACAACCAAGATACCCTGAATGGATAGTGGGACAACATCACCATGGATTTTGATTAGACGAAAGCTTCCTAAGTCTCTCAAGCTATGAATTACAATTTGGTGATCATTGAACCCAGAACTAACGAAGTCATGCGATCTTCACCCCAAGAAGAAATCCCGATCCTTTGATATAAAACTTGTCAAGATTGTACTTAAAGGCAGTGGGCACGAGCATGGATACCCCGTCTCATCATTTGCGATCGTGCCCCGAGATTTCGCATCCTCTTAATTTCTAAGAGGTCACTTCAGAAACGCTTGTGGTACAAATATAGATATGAGTACACTAGCGTACCACCACAAATATGACGGCATAAAGCGAAGGACCATTCAAACACTCGAGGATCATGTATGCTTGCTTGTGCGAGACTTTGGAGAAGGTATGGTAACCATTGGCCATTAGTCGAGTTACTCATATAACAATAGCTATCACGCTAGCATCAAGGCCGAACCAATTGAACACTTTATGGTCGAGAAGTGTCGTTCACTCTGTTTGTTGGACTTAAGTGGAGAAGCTCAAATACCGTTTTCCAGAACTAATCCAAGAAACCACCGAGAAAATCATTCAGATAAAGCAAAGTATGCAACTGCTCGTGCTCGGCAGAAGAGTTTTACCGCTGACATGAAGCGTAAAGCCCAACCAATGGAAATTCCAGAGTTCATATATAACTGATAGATTGTACATCATCTAACTTAGTAGATGGATATTTACATTTATGAAAATTGTGGGTTGTTATAAATCAAGTCAAAGTTAACAAAATAGATCTTCTTGTTTGTTGATCCCACGCCTTGATTGATTCTTTACCTTGTAAAGAGTATGTTACCTTGGATGAATCCAAAATAATAATGGTAGAGACTTTGTTTGTATATTAAAGTGTATGAGAAATCTACACTTCAATACTCTAGAAATATATATCAATGAAACAGTACTAAACAAAGAACAATGAACAAAACACAAAATGCTTCAATATTAATAATGATAATACGAGTACTCTTGATTAGTACTAGGGTTACAAACCTTGAAGCTATATCTTCTTTCTCAAAGATGTATATCTGTCTCTTAAGTATATATCCTCAACCTTAACCTAAGATCTCCTTTTATACACCACAAGGAGTCCTTTACAAGATAACTACCAAAATTTTAGGATCAATTACAATTATTATAACACCCTGTGTTTTCAAGTCATTGACGACATCAATAAATTCACAAAGTACCTTTTTGAATTGTACGGGTTTGCTTAAAATTGTAAACGTTAAATTAAATCGCGTACGCCAAAAATTAGCGTTCAATGTAAACGGGCATCAAACAATTAAATGTTTACATCAAGCAAGGGTTATATAATTATTTTGAGGATAATTATTAACTTTGTTCATTTTATTTTTATCGGATACGTAAAGTGTATACGTTTCGCGATAAATTGCGTTTAGGCACTCCCGGAACCGCAAAAACTTTTCTACGCTTCAACAAATACCCACGTTTATACCCAATACCCAAAATTTACTCAATATTATCATACATATGTATCTAAAACCGGATTCAAAGAGAAAAGAACAAGAAATGCAAGTTGAGAACACATTTCCATGTTTTCATGGGATGTTCTCAACTATTTGAGGACATACACCATCCCTACCATGCCTTGACCAAAGAATAAGACCTTGGCCATCCCTAGGACTTGCTTTATGTTCCCTTGACCAATTATACATCTTATATACATACACATAGCTAGCAAGTAACTCCTACACACTTTACACTGTCTCCCCACAGCATTAAATCATATCCTTCTGGTTTTGAGGAACTATACCTTTCTTTGACCAGCCTGTATAACTCTACTACATCTTGTCTATCAAAATCATATAACATCTCACTTAGAATCTTGTAGTTTCTTTGAGCTTCCATCTCCTCTGAATGATGGGTAATACATGAAGTTATCTGACAAAGTGTAAGTCTTCTAATCCAACAATTATACATGTAGAAAGAAAACACATCTACAACAAGTTCTTCCTCATTGAACTATTCTAAATAACCTTTAGATCTTCCTTCTCATATCTAGTTCCACCTTTTGTTTCTTTGTAGAACTTCTTGTTGTTGTTCTAGGAAGAGATTTCATCCCTTCCTGTAGTCTTCTTAGAAGTATCTTTCTCAATTTTTTCTTCTTCAATCTCTTCAGACTCAGCAGGCTTCTACTTTTCCTTTTCAATTTCCAAATCCATAGGAACAAAGTTATGATTGAAATCCCATATCTTTTCAAAATTACCAAATCTCATCATAGCTCCATTCCTTCCAAAACTTTCATACTTGTAATTACTTTGATTCTTCAAGTAGACAATCATGTTCCCCCCCCCCCTCCCCCTTCCTTGCTTGAGCTCTGACTTTGGTTTATTCTATTTATCCAATACTTGTGAACGTGAAGATCATTCCAATCATTATCCTTAGTTGTCTTAGTTTTAGTTGTGACACTTTCTTCATCCAGTGCTAAAAGTTGTCTTGCTATCTCTTCATCCCTTGCAATTTGTGCTTTTTTTCCTCTCATCCCACTTCTTTTGCAGTCGATAGCTTCGTTCTAACCCTCTCTCTCTTGTTCCAAATAAGTTGCTTGGACTTTTTCATAGGTTCTGGTTCAGTCATGATTGCTTTGCTTTAACCTTTCTTGCCTCCTTTACTCCTTCTGCCATATTAGAAACTCTACCATCCATACTATGATTCTCGGCAGAACAAACATTTATGAGCAGTAGCAAACTGTAATACCAACAGTACTATCTTCTAGTGTCTTTTCTGTAGCAGTATCTTGATCTTGAACCACTCATCATCTGAGCAAAGTAGTTGTTAGGGGTCTTCAACTATCCTCTCCCCTGTTTGGAAAATCATCTTCTTCATCCCTCTGAAAGCACAACCCTTGCTCTCCTTCCTTGCTTCCCAGTCTTACTGTAGTCTTATCTCTTAATCCTAGATATGAGCTAAGTGAATGCAAAACTAAATTTTTCTTTGTCATCATCAAATCATCCTCCAAGATCTTCAATCCTCTCAATAGTTTTGGTAACCAAATTCATCAATTCAATTAGTTCAACTACCCCATCACTTCCAAGATGAGTGAACAGCATGGAGAGGTGATCCATTGGGTGTAGGAAACATGGTACTCCCTGCAATCAAGTAAGGTTGAGGTTCAAAGATAGGTGCATGTGGAAGGTACAGATATGGTGAAGGTGATGATGTGATACTGGATGGTAAGATGAGAGGTGTAGAGTGAAGGTTCAGGTAGAGGTGAAGTAAGCATAGTAGGAAATAACCCAATTTCTACCCCTAGTATACCATTTGTTAAAGCCTCCTCATAAATGCTAAAAACCATTGTTATTTAGAGAAGGTCCAGGGTATATTTTGGAATGGTGTCTGAAGCTGTTTCTACTCTGCATATCTAGGACAAATTTGAATAAACCTAGATACATTAAGAACTTATGGAGGACTTCCTATGTTGTAACCATATCCAAGCGATCCATCCTAGAGACTTTTATTTCTATTTGTTTGCCAAGACAGATAAGAGCAGTACCTATGTTACTACTAAACTGCTCCTAAGCAGTCTTCTTAGGGCTAAGGCAATGAAGTAGAGTATGTTAGAAAGAAACCTCATTTGAGGTGAGAAAACACCCTTCTAAAAAGTTAACTTATCTGAATCAGTTTGATACCCCATGAGAGCAAGCTTGCTTAAAATCTCTGAGTTGGGAATGGAAGTGATACCATCATGATCACCAACTTGAGATGTCCTTCTAATGAGGTCTTCAGTGATAGCCATTGGATTGACATCAAAGATAGCAGAGATTGTTTACCTATCCCATTAGCATCAGTAAAGCTTCAGCACCCCCAAAATTGGTTTGAAAATGAATTATAGATTTTCCTGGCTTCTTAGTGAAAGCAAACGAGTATGACTTTTGACTTAGGAAGTCAAATAACTTGAGAAATCCCCGTCACACACCTGTAACGTTTCCAAACCGCGCCAATTGTGCTTATCACAAAATTCCAATCTAGCCATGAGTAAAAAGGTGATTAATGATTTGGGATATGATCGTGTAGGAAAGTATGAAGGCTGGAGAAAGTTAATTGAGATTATTTAGAGAAAACATAGAGGATTGTGGTTTCATCACTTTAAAGAAATTTGAGTTTATCGTGAGTAAATCAAGCGAATATATAGAAAGATCACGAAAGTCCAATTAGTCAAACCTACATTGTAGGTATTTAGAAATATCTCAACGGCTCTATTAATTAATGAAAAATTCTGTTAGGGCTCAAACAGTACTAACGGTCATCCAGCAGTACCAAATTTGGTCTAGCAGTACTAAAATAAGCCTAGCAGTATTAACTTCTCCACCAAAACAGTACAAACTCTAAACTTTTGTATCATTCAAAAATAGCTTCACACAATCTCTCTTTCTGTTTTTTAAGCTCACATTTAATCTCTCAATTCTTTTAACTCACTTTGCCACCTCAATCCAATCTGTCTTGTTTTTTTTCACACAACTCTCTCACTTTTTTAATAAGCTCACCAATTCTCTCTATTCCTTCTGAGCTCATCAAATTAACACAAAGTAAAGTTTTGCAACCACCACCATTATAGATGCGATAGTCTCTACCAATAGCCGTATGCTTGGTACTAGCCAATCTTCATTGTAAAAACATGGTGCATTGATAACCATATAGTTTTGAGTAAACTATCAACTATCAACGGATTTGAGAAGTCTTTACCAGTAGCCGTTTGCTCTGGACTAGTCAATTCTTGATGTCGATAAGACATGGTGAATTGATGACCATTTGTTGTGTGGTGTTAAAACCAACACTTGAAGAACAAACAACAACATTCCTCCCCTCAAAGAATTGCACATTGATAACCCATTTCACACTTCATTATTTATCCTGAAGAGTTAGCTCAAACCAAGAAAAAACATACACTAACCATTCTGTTTACCAGTTTTAATGTTACTACTCAGGATTAACAATGAGAAAATAATTAACTAGCAGTAACTAAACTATAAGTAACAGTTTTGTCAAACAGTCTTAAATATAACTAGCAGTACTAATTATAACTAGCAGTATTAATTTACAAAGACTTAACAGTACTAACATTAAACAATCTTTACAAAAACAAACAAGAGATATGGGCATTAGGGATTTAGCATTCCAATACTTGAGACCAAGTACTGAAATCTACCAGCATCAAAACCTTCTATTGTAAGAAGACTCTACATTATTGCATTGTCCAACTTAGCCATTTGAATCAACTTTTTAGCATTGCAATCTCTATAAAAAAAGATCCTAATCTCTATAATTTTGTTTAGAATGTTTAACTGGATTTCGATTATGCAGAAAGTACAATTGTTTGTCAATATATATAACATATTCATGAAATTGTACCCATAGTCCAGCATAGGATTGTATCCAGAAAACCTGTCCACAGCAACTATGCAGTCAGCCACACAAAAGAGAGCCTTAGTTTTTAGAAGTGGCAACTACATTTGTTTCTTGCATTTCCCCAAAGAATCAGCTATTTCCCAAAAACTTCAACCTCCAGTAGTTGACTTCCCTATCTATGTGTAGCTCTAGTATAGTCAACTGTAGTTGTAAGCAACTAAATCCATATAAGTCCTTAGAATACCAAAGTCCTAAAGATGGTTTTCCTTTAAGGGTATCTAAAGATTCCTTGACAAAGCTAAGAGTGGATTCCTTTGGAGAAACTTGAGAACCTGGCACATGCACAGACTGCAAACATGATATATGGCCGTGGATGCTGTAAGGTACATCAAGATCCTATCATAGAACTATAATATGTACATCAACATCAACAGCAATCTCCTTCTTAACCAAAGCTTTTCCAATCTTTAGAGATAGAGGTAGACTTCACATCTGTGTATTGTAACGTTCTCAAAATCTTATTGACATATTTATCTTGACTGATAAAAATGCCTTCTTTTTCTGTTGACCTGTAAACCCAAAAAGAAGGTAAGTCGTCCCATAGAACTCAATTTGAACTTATCTTTCATAAGCTTCTCAACTCATCACATAACACCCTTCTTGTAATCCCAAAGATAAAGTCCTCCACATAAATTTGAACAAGCCAAGATATGTCCCCTTTGTCACTTGATGAATAATGTTAGTCCAATCTTTCCTCTTTGAAAACCATTGCATAAAAAATAATGGCCATTGGCCAAGTGTCCATTACCAAAGCTCTTGTGCTGATGCAGGCCATATAGGCTTTCCTATCCCCCCCACCTTTATAGACTTTATCAGGAATGGTACAGGAGCTTCAAAAACCTGGAGGTTGACATACATATACCTCCTCTTCAATCTGACCATACAGGAAGGCACTTTTTACATCCATTTGGTAGACCATAAATCCCATGTAGGAAGCATAAGCTAGGAACATTCTGATTGCCTCAATTCTAGCCACAGGTGCAAAGACTTCATCATAGTATATGCACTCTACTTGAGTAAGTACCTTGAGTCAACAATCCTTGCCTTTGTTTCTGATGACAATCCCCCTGTTCATCTTTCTTAATCTATGTAATACACATTTGTACCAATTGCTCTATGACCTTTAGGTAAATCCACAAGAATCCATACCTTTTGCAGTTTGAACTGTAGAAGTTCCTCTTGCATTGCTTCTACCCATGCTGGATCACTAAGAGCTTTAGAAACTCTTTTTGGTTCTTCCTGAGAGAGGAAACAAGCAAAAAGACATGTATGAAGAGCCTGATGAGTCTTCCCTTCTATTAGGCACCAAGAAAATCCTTGTCAGTAATTAAGAATTTTCATTCTTCTTGTTGAAATATATGAACTGCAATTACCAATCCATGTTCAATTGGGTGATCTTGTGAATTCTTAGTGTGAGGAGAGTAGTACTGCATAATATTGTGGAATGTTTTCCCTAATATCAACGTGCTTGTCCTCCACATTTTGTGTCTTTAGATGCATGACTAGGTCCTACAAATCCCTTGCAAGGGTAACAATTTTTAACTTCTGGGAAAAGCAGTACTAACTCTCTACACCATATTAATTTCCTGGGCTGTGCAGTATTAACTTGTTGAATAGCAGTACCATTATCCTTAAGACTGCTATCATCATGAAACTTTTCTGTAGCATCATCCTCATCTTGTAACCCATCTTTATCTTGTATTTGAGCATCAGCATCAGAATCTGGTGCAACATCACCAATATATGAGGCAGTCCTTCCAAATTGCATTAATAATGCAATCTTGATTACCGTTGATCATGTTAGATAAGGAAGTACTAGACTCTGAAAACACTTGGATACATTCAGGTCATTAAAAAAAGTACCTGCAACCATTGCAACATAATTCATTGATTGGTTAGTGAATCAATATCAAACAGCCACTTTTGACCATTTCCTTCATCATAGCTTATTCCTAAGAACCCAATAATCAGATTTTCCTGAACTATTCTGGTTCTAGTGTTGTATACCCATAAAAGCTTTGCTACTTAAGGAATATCTAACAAAGAAACCTTCATCACTCTTACCATCAAACTTGCCCAAATTATCTAAGGTATTAAGAATAGTAACATGACATCCAAATGGTTTCATGAATCCTATAGCTGGTTTAAAACCTCTAAAGAGTTCATAAGGAGTCTTGTTATGAGGCTTGACTATTAAGACCCTATTCTGTACATAGCAAGCAGTAGAAACTGCTTCTGCCCAAAATGTGGTAGGTACTTAGATTCAGCTAACATTGTTCTAAGCAGCCTCAATAGGTCCTGTTCTTCCTATTCATCTACCCATTTTGTTTGAGAGTCTTAGCTATACTAAAATCTCTTTTAAATACCTTTTTTCCCTACAGAAATCATCCATCACTTTGTTTTTAAACTCTGTCCCATTCGCACTTATGAATTATTTTTTACTTTCTACACCTAGTTTTCTACGCTTCTTTGATAAAGTTTTTAAGGGATCTCACTTGTTTCATCTTATTGTTTAAAAAAAAACCCATGAAAAATCTACTAAATCATTAGTGACTACTAAAGCAGTACTTTTTAACGCATTAACTACTAACAAAAGATAACAAAAAAGATCCATATGCAGCATAAAAATGGCTTAGTAATAGGATGAAAGGCCTTGTCTACAAAGAGGCTCTGGTTTCTTCCTTTAAGACAGCAACACAGTTGGGACCCCCCCCGCCCCTCATTCTTCAAATCTTTTAAGGCAATCTCTACTAGATTTCTGTTGAAAAGTTTATAATATACTTAAATTATATGACCAAGCCTTCTAACCATAGCATTGATTCTTCAGTTGTAAGCCTTTGCCAGCTAGACAATTAAACAATCGTTAGGAACTAATGTTTTTCATATCCAAAACGTACATGTATCCTATCAGAATTTAAGAAGGTAACCTGATTTTCATCCAAGCAACATTAAAATTAAATGGACAAACATTCAGAGTCAGTAAAAATCACAATAGTTCTTTTTGTCACACATCTGTGAGACACTAAAGAGGTTGAACCATTAACCATTGACAAAGTATACATCATTAAAAACAAGGATTATCACTTTAATATTAACCTATCAGTAATTCCTGCCTCTATAGAGGCTCCTCCACCAAAGTTACATAACTCCATCAAGTCTTTGAAATCTGAAAGATAGGCTATTTTTCCAGTCATGTGCCTTGAGCATAACCCACTATCCAACAAAGCCTTTAATCAATTAGCTGCGAATTGCACTGCACAAAAAACTTAAAATTAGTTTTCTTTGGGGACCCAAGCCATTACGAAATGGATCTGCCCAGTGTATCAATGTAGTTTATTTGTTGAAACCATGTGATGCACATTGGGTTTGATGGTCTCCAAACCAACATCACAGAGCTTAACAACATTAACTCCCCTTGCCTTGACAGTAATTAACGTTGATCTAAAGGCTACCAGCTATTAAACCTTTTGAAATAACACCTTTTTGTTAATTTGTTCTCGATTTAAAAGGGCCTGTGACAGTTGATTGATGCTTGATTTTGAAAATATGTCCTTGGTCTAGCACAATGACTTATGTTGATTGGGGTGACAGATAAAAGGCCTAACAGATTAAAAGACCTAGCATTACTAAAAGTCGACCATGTAACACCCTAACAAGTATTAACAGGCACCATGCAGTATTAAAAAATTTTTAGGCCAGTCTTCATTAAGACTGCCTCATATAAAGCCATATGTTAGTGTGCACTGGGAAGAGAGTTCAAGAATAGTAGTCATTTCCTCTTTGTTTATAATTATTTCACTTACCAATCTTTTCCTTTGTTTGGTGGGACAAGCTGTATTGAATGTGATCAAAACTTCCACAGATAAAAAACATGCTAGTTATAAAGACAAATTACAATCTAACAGTGGATTTTTTTGACCATTCCCAGTTCCGTTGTTCCCCTTAGGGTCTTTGTGACCACTACATCTCAGCATAATTTTACTGCATCCAACTGGTTTTTCTATTTTAGGCAGGCATAGAATAACTGTTGCTTTCTTACCCACTACAGGATCTCCAACTACATCCTCATCATCTGATACCAATCCTCAATAATTGGAGCATCATTATTCTTCCTAACTGGTTTTCTATTTTATTGACAGACTCTACATGATTAGCAGGATAGAAAAACTTTTCTTTCCAATCTTTGTCAACCTAAGTGGAGACTCTCAAAAGAAAGCAAGTTCAGTATCAGTCATGTTGATGCGTTGTACCAAAGAGTCATCAGTATTATCCTTAGAAATTTTCATGTCTGACTCTTTATCACAACCAATGGTAGGCTTTAATAGAATCCCTAGGACCATACTCATTAACCTTAGGTTCTTTAAATTCTTCAAGACCTGAATAAGATAAGTCTAAAGGTGTTGGTCTATTAAGAATCAAAGGATGAGGTGAGGGGACAGCATTATAACCTACTCCTTTCTTGCTTTTGTCAGTTATCTGACTTTCTAACATTTCATTTAAGGTCTATATCAATTTACAAACTTTGCACATCTAAATCAAACCCCTCCTTTTCTTGTTTAACCTTTTCAAGCTCAGTCCTAAGTAATCCTAACTGATATTCTTTAGAACCTACACTTCTTTTAAGTAGAGCAATTTCCTCAGAGAAACGAACTTCATGTTCTCTATATTTAACAATTTGATCCTTCCAAATTGCTAAACCCTTATGTTATGTAGCTGCATTAAAACCAGTAATCACTTAATTTAACAAGCAAATCAATCATACAATTTCTTTAGAGCTCATCGTTTTCAGACAATTTTTTGAACAAGATTTATCATTTTTTACCTCAGAGTCTAAGAATGCCATGAGAGCCATGTTTGCCTGAATCTCTTCCTCTGCCATGTCACTCCAATCAAAGCCAACACCATCTATAGCACACATTGCCTTTTCAGAAGCATCTTCAATCTTTACTGCCTTTGTTGAGGCTTACCCTAGATTCCAATCATAATGAAAGTTGATAAGAATTAATAAAGATCCCTAAAGAACGAAAAAACACCAAACCCTAAATGAGAGATCGCACCCTAAATCATTAGAGAAACATCAATCAAATAAGAAACTTGTTAAATCATTATAATCATAATATTAACAGATTAAACAAGAGTATTATATGATTTTCGGATCAAATAAGAAGAAGATTATGTGATCAGAATTGATGGAATAGAGGGAGCTATTTTTTCGCCCATAGAAGAGACCTTGTTTAGGGTTTTTTTTGATATTTTGTAGTCCCCTTAATTTTAAGGGGGCCGGTCGTGTATTTAAGGGGGCCGCCCTAGACTGGGGCTTCCCCAGTTTGTCTTTTGTGTAGGGGGCATTTTCTGGAACTTTTCTAGCCGTTTTATGTCCGAAAATTTGAATTTCAAAATGTTTATTTTGAATAAAACATTTCTTTTAATTGTAGAAAATGTTTTGTAATGTTTTGAAAATGTTTACAACATTTTATAAAAGTGTGATGTTGAATAAAAATTTCCTTTGATCATAAAATACATTAAGCATTTATTTATTCATACATTTAAGTGATGTATTTGTTGAAATGAGAGTTTACTACTAATTACTTGTTTACGTTTAATTTTACGTTGAACGTTTTTATATTTTGTGATTATCAAAACGTAAAGATGTGAAAAAATATTAGTAATGTTTTTAGGCATTATATTTTATCAACAATCTCCCCTTTTTGATGATTACAAAATTTAAACTCATTAAATATAAAATTATTTTTAAACAAGTATTTAGTGAGTTTCATGTCATTTCTCCCCCTTTTTGTAGAATCAAAAAGGCAACGTCGAGAATTGCTAGTAAAATCGACGAAACAAATGCTCCCCCTTGATGTGTACTCCCCCTCATTCGAGGGCACCAAGGAATCGAGCTATGGTTTCTTGGCTACAAAAACGAGTTAGAACATTTCTGGTGGTGTTGTTACAGGAATAGGTACCCATGAATTCCCATTCTCTATGACCTCCCATAGAGCATAATCCTGGATCTGAAAATACTGTTTAATCCTGATCTCCCACATCTCATACTCCCCGAGTTTGAGCATGGGAAGCTTAGCCAAAGCATTGTTCTGTGTATTCTCCAACTCCATTACTTCTAGATCAAAGTTTCTCAAAGCACAGGCTCTGATACCACTTGTTGATCCCAAGCCTTGATCGATTCTTTACCTTGTAAAGTGTATGTTACCTTGGATGAATCCAAAATAACAATGGTAGAGACTTTGTTTGTATATCAAAGTGTATGCGGAATCTACACTTCAATACTCTAGAAGTATTAATCAATGAAACAGTACTAAACAATGAACAATGAATAAAACACAAAATGCTTCAATATTATTAATGATAATACGAGTACTCTTGCTTAGTACTAGGGTTTACAACCTTAAAGCTATATGTTCTTTCTCTAAGATGTATATCTGTCTCTTAAGTATATATGAAACCTTAACCTAGGATCTCCTTTTATACACCACAAGGAGTCCTTTACAAGATAACTACCAAACTTTTAGGATCAATTACAATTATAATCATATACGAATCTTCCTAAAATATATAAGATATACATTCCAGATTTAGCCTCTAATCTCAAGTTTCTTCTAGATTAAATCTTCTTGTCTTCTGATGATGATTCTTTCAAACACTTATCTACTTCTTCACTTATGATCTGATGAACTTTAGTAGTTCATATGCTTGTGTACTTTCTTAATCAACCTCCAATCTCTTACTTAGCATCTTTGATATCATTTCTTGACTTAGAAGATACTTCTTTTCTGTAAGCATATGTATGGCAATTCCATTTTGCATCAGCAGAATGTGAACTCTACAGAAACCACATAAACTCTAACTTATCAGATTATACTCATTTTGATTCATCCATATTTCACTCTCCTCATCAGGCTCAAAAAGTGTATGCAAGTCTCCCCATAACATTAAATCATATCCTTCTGGTTTTAGCCTAGAGCAGTTTGTTTTCTCGTCGGAGAAACCACGATTGTTAGACAGCATCCTACGAATGTACATAATACCGGCTAGTAGTGCTCTTCGGTGTCCAACATACATCTCCGCTTGATCAGAGTCGGCATATACTACGGTTTCTGTGTTAGTCCCCTTAGGATACCATAATCCTAAGAGCGTAGTGCCTTTAATGTATTGGAACATACTCTTAATCGCTTCAAGATGAGAGGTTTTGGGATCCTCTTGGAAGCGTGCAACAAGGGGTATCTAAAACATGATATCGGTTCCTACTAGACGTTTAGGTAGAGTAAACTAACTTATCATGCCCTCAATCACTTGGGTAATTATTCTACCAACTCACACTCTTCGTCTTTCGTGAGTTTAGCATCCGAGGACATGGGGGTTTTCATTGGTTTAGAATCTTCTATGCTAATTTTCTTAAGCATTTCTTTAATATATTTAGATTAATTAAAGAAGATACCATCTTTCATTTGTTTTATTTGATAGTCCAAGGAAGAAGTTAAGTTCACCCATCATGCTCATCTCAAACTCGTCATGCATGATTTTGGCAAAGTCATCACACATGTCTTGACAAGTCGAACCAAATATAATGTCATCGACATTTATTTGAACAATGATGAGATTTGAACCTTTCTTCTTAGTAAAAAGTGTGTTATCTACCATTCTTTTTATGTAATCGTGTTTAATAAGAAAATCTTTTAATCTATCATACTGATGTGTCGTTGTGTAGTTGTAAATTATGATTCAAGTTTTAAATTTATATTTTGCCGACTTAACAAAAAACAACAATTTAACGGGCAGTGTACCCGGTCAGAGGGAGTTTCGTGGTAAGTAGGGTGTCGATCACTAAGAGCGAGAAACAATTTTAATTTATTAATACTTTGGTTTTTCTAATCTAAGTTAGTCCAATCTATGCTAAACCTATGCTAAATATGTTAATCTTAAATCTAATGGATAAGGAGGGTTTTCAGTCTAAGAGACTGGCACGAGTTTGGTGGTGACTAAAACCAATTCAAGACACTAAAACACACGCAAGCAAATTAACAGAAGATAAAAGAGCGTGTTAATACAAATATTCACGCAAAAATGATATTTATATTTAATGATCTTAATGTTTTGATAATAACAAATATAATGTCATACTACGTAAAAGTTTACGTAAACCAGTTATTTAGTCAAAAGTTTACTTGACGCCGACAAATCACTTAAGGTATGAATATAACATTATTAAACATAGTTAATGATCAAAGAAAAATATTATCATTTGCATAAACTTTTTCTAATAAAATGATTAAGTTTAAAACTATGATTATTATATAAAGCTAGTCTACACTAATATGCATGACAAAATAATAATTTAACCTTAGTGGAAACAATCTTTCCAAATCTTTCCAAATCTTCCTAAATCTAGAAAATCTTTCCTTATTAGTGATAAGAAATATTTGGTTCTAGAAGAATCTATTAAACTAGTTTTAATAAGTACAAAACAATATTTTGTATAGATTTGGGGTTAATCATATAATGACAAATGTTGTCCCATCTCCTCGGACGGATCCACCATAACAAGGCACGAATCCAGCTGTTGGTGGATCCGTAGGTCGCATCTTTTAGCTGTTTGGGATAGCATTTGAATTTCAAAGGTTTGCCTATAAATAGCAACCTTAAGTCTTTATTTTAGACAACTCTTGTAAAATATTTTTCACATACATCTTTTATCTTTTATATTCTTTGATCATTATACTTGTTACATAATCCATTACAAGTGATTAACTCATTCCACTCTTTAGTGAAGAACACTCAAGAAGACGTCAAGCTTCAAGTGTTAATAGTTTAGGTGTGTCATCACGTTTGTGATAATCATTCATCTTGTATATTTTGTGTTGTGTGCTATGTGTATCATATGTGTATGATAGGTTAGTATTTAGGCTACAAGATACATAGTGTGTTAGATTGGTTCTATCTCGAAGTTGAACTCGGTATTTAGGTTAGTACCAGAAAAAGTGTATGCGACGTGTACGGTTTTTTCCGCCTAAAGGGAGCTTGTTAACATAGTGAAGATAACTCTCAAGTTGGGTACTTGGGGAGTGGAGTAGGGCGTTGAGGAGCTTCGTAGCTGAACCACTATAAATCATTATGTCATCGGTTTGATATTTCTTATCTTTACTTGTTTATATTTCGTAGATTAGTTACTTACTTATTGCATCGCTATCATATACACATGTGTATATCTCTTGAGTTCACATAAGTCGACAATCTATGTTTTAATTTTAAAAGGGTAAAAACTATTCAACCCCCTTCTACTTTCCATAATTGGTATCAGAAGCCAAGGTCACCCAAGATCTTTAACGTATATTGTACATTAAAGCTTGAATCGATCTATAGATTCGGATAAATATCTAGAAGGGATATCTATGCAAAGACCGCCTCTTTTTGAAAGTGATCATTTTATTTATTGGAAAAATAGATTTGAAACTTATGTGAAAGCAAAAGATTTAGATCTTTGGCATATTATTTTGAATGGTGATTTTCCATCGGTTTCTAAAAATGAAGTTACCCAAATTTTAGAGGTTGTTCCTTTTAAAGAACAATCCGACGATCTTAAAAAGAAACATGCTAAAAATAATGAAGCTAAAATGGTTCTTTATAATGCTTTACCTAAAAAGGAATACGAAAGAATTTTTATGTGTAAAACGGCTAAAGACATTTGGCAATCGTTGTTAATCACACATTAAGGTAATAGCCAAGTAAAGTATAATAAAATTTATCTTCTTGTTCAACAATATGAACAATTTACTATCCTTGAAGAAGAATCTATTGATAACGGTTTTGCTAGATTTAACACTATCATTACTAGTCTTAAAGCTCTTGATGAAGGTTTCTCTAGCAAGAACTATGTTAGGAAGTTTCTGAGGGCTCTACATCCTAAATAGAGAGCAAAGATCGCGGCGATTGAAGAATTAAAAGATTTGTCATTACTAGCTCTAGACGAGCTTATCAGCAATCTAAAAGTACATGAAGTAGTCATGGAAAAGGATTCTGAAATTTATAGAGGCAAAAAGGAAAGAGTTAAGCCCATTGCCTTGAAAGCTAAGAAAAAGTCTAGTGATGATGAAACTTCAACATCCGGAAGCGATGACGAAGAATATGCTATGGCCGTAAGGAACTTTAAAAAGTTCTTTAAAAGAAAGGGTAAATTTGTTAGGCAGCCAAGAGAAGAAAATAAGTCATTCCGACAAAGAGATGAGAAGAAAGGAAAGAGTGACCGGAAATGTTTTAGATGCGTTGATCCAAATCATCTCATTGGTGAATGAGAAAATTAAGAAACTTGATAGTATGTAGATAGAATACGATAGCTTGTGTGAAATTAGCTTAAAAATCATTTACAAGAATAAAATTTTGAAAACTAAAAGAGATCTTATAGAAAAAGAAATTTTAGAATTGAATGAGAAAATTAAGAAACTTGAGAGAAGTAAAGAAATTGAGATTGCGTGTAAGTCATGTGAAAAACTTAAATCGAAAAACGCCAAACTTAAAGAAAACTCTAATTAAAATTTGGTAATTTGATAAAAGCGCAAATTCACTTAGAGAAATGTTAAATAATAAAAAGTCACCTAGTTATAAAATAGGTCTAGGATTTGATGATAGTAAAGCGTCAACAAGCGGAACTAAAAACATAAGTTTTGTTGGATCGTCCGCTGAAAAGGCGACAGATGGATCCACCATAAAGGTGCACAGATCCACCTTACCTAGATCCGTGAGTCGCACCTATGGCAAAAAAGGGACATAACACATTTTCAGTCCACCTATGTCTTCTAGATCGGATTATGTTATTACTAGGAAGAAACTAATACATAATAGCATTGATGAGTCAAAGAAACCATCTTTAAAACCATCACCTAAAAGCGGTATAGGTTATGTCAAAATCGAGTCTAGATCGAAAACACCTCCACCTAGAAGAAACATCTCTTCTCAACCAAGATACAACACACCTCAATCTAGGAGAAACTCTAGACAACCAATTCATCAAAACTTCTACCCTATGAATTGGAACAACCAACAAAATCAAGGCTTCGTACATATGGGAAATTGTATCCCATTTCAATATCCCAATCAATTGCAACAAATGCAAGGGATGTACAACACTAACATTTTTGGACCTATGAGATATTGGGGACCAAACGCTTGAATTTGTTTTTGTTGAAATAGGTATGCTTGAGAACATGCTTGGAACCGGATGAGTGGATCAAAGATAGTGGTTGCTCCAAACATATGACCGGTAACAAGAGTTTATTCTCTACCTACAAAGCATACGATGGTGGTAACGTTGTTTTTGGAAGTAACCTAAAAGGAAAGATCATAGGCAAAAGTACAATCTCTAATGACTCTCTTACTATATCTAATGTAGAACATGTAGATAACTTAGGTTTTAACTTACTTAGTGTCGGTCAAATTTGTAACAATAAGTGTCAAGTCTTATTCACGGAAGAAGGTAGTGAAATAACTAAAGATGGTAAAACCATAGGAAAAGGATTTAGGAAAAACAGTTTATACGTAATGAAATTAAATAAGTCTCAAGACATATTATGTCTAGCCACGATAGTGGATAATTCTACCTTATGGCATAGAAGACTTGGTCATGCAAATATGCGTTTAATTCAATCGTTGTCATCTAAAGAATTAGTTAGAAACTTACCTAAGCTAAAATATGATAAACATTTTTGTGATGCTTGTAAAATT
>BQNB010046100.1:20043-41462 GCA_026074375.1 Tanacetum coccineum | reverse complement strand
GTATTTATCAGTCATCATTTTCTTTAGTGCTGACCATGTCATGGCATGAGATGCTTCGGGAGTAGTGGTCTTAACATGGGTATTCCACCATGTAAGAGCATCGTCTTGCAGAGTGCAAGTCGCGAATTTGACTTGGCTAGTTGCGGGGCAATTGCTAATGCTAAACACAGATTCCATTTTCTCAAACCATCGAGTGAGTCCGACGACTCCCTCAGTGCCTTGTTTAATTAAGGCCTGAAGTTGTGCCTCAGTAACAGTTGTGGTTGTTGGGACTGGTGTAACTGGTGTAACTGGTGGGACTCGGGTTGATCTTGTGGCTCTTTTTGGTGCCATGTTCTTAAATCACAAGAAAATACAATACCCGTTAGATTTCAATACACTCATAACGTAACATATGCATCATAAATAAAATAAGATCACATCACATAGTGGTACTATGACCAGAAGAAATAACTTATAAGAATATATTATATAAGGCTCTTATTGTAATATACGTAATATACTATAACTACGTATAATTTATGAATGCATCTTAGACCCCACTAATGCAAACAAATAGTGTGTCCCATAAAAAACCTTTAATGAATGCAATGTTTGAAATCGTTATTGTCCAGCAAAAAACATTTTGACTGGTTCTTATAACCTTGCTCTTGGGTCCAACCTGTGTTAACCCCAAAATTGGGTCGCAGCGGATAGGATCGGGCGTGTGTTACTTAAGATCAAACAGCATCAAAGATATATATAAGAACGACATAAAAAGTCGTTTTAAATTGTTACATTGGATTTATATTAAAAGTCATATTACAAAAGCTTATAGCTTCACTTGTCCACCTTGTTTCATATTACATAAGATGACATAGATTTCCCAATATATGATATAAAAGTCCTTTTAAGACGTGCAATCCAAACGTAACCCATTGCATCCTTGGCACCTCGTGCCTATTGACCTTATGAAACATTTGCTTAAACGTCAAAACATAAATGTTGGTGAATTCATAGGTTTCTGTTTTTAAATTATGCAGGTCCCGCAAGACTTTCCCGTGATGTTTCAACATATGCAAACAATACACTAATTCCTGTTTACATTTACACTAAGCTCTTGACACACGTGAAGCTCGACATTCTTGTTCGCAAAAAAATATTGTACTCAGCCCGAAATGTTGTTCATAACCCGAAACATCCCTGTTTAACGTTCGTTCCCGGTGATAGATAGTCACCCTTAACGGGGAGGTGTTTCCCAAAAAGATCTATTAAATAACAAGTCGCGCTCACATAATGTGATTACACTACAACTATGCAATTGACAGTTCATGATAATGGGCTTAAAATTGGGTTATCGCTACTTGGCAAACATGTAATCATGCAAAATATCCACTTGCGTCTAATTTGTAAAACAAAGCTTGTTTCCACCCCAAATAATAGTAAATCAGTAAAACTATAAAAAGTGTGGGGCTATGAACTCACCTCAAGTGAGTGATCTGATAATTTATATCAAGTGTGGGAATGCTTCACGATTATTTCCGAATGAACCCTAATTAAATATAGGTCGTATAAGTACGTAGTACTAATATTAATATACATAATACTTATTGTTGTTACACATACTATTCTTTTTTTTGTTCGGGCTATCGTAATTCTAGAGGTCCTTGACATGACGTACGAGGATTTAGGACACTTTAAATCGGAAAACTCCAACAACTCGTCGATACGCCATCCGAGAAGCCTCATTATGAACTGCCCTTGTATTATAGCACTTTGTTAACTATATCATATATTTTAATTCTATATAGCTATATCACCATCTTTTTGTTTAAAGTGAATTTGTATTTATAAAGTAAAAACGTTTATACTTACTCCTTTACTAAAATTGACATAACTTGTCGTTTAAGCCCGTTTCTCGCGTTGCTTACGCCCACGATTTTGTAATAAGATGACGTGATCTTAAAATCACATTTTTAAGTTTTTTGATATTTCTTGCGTGGTATAGTGTTTTTTACTGGTCACAATAGCTATAAAAATCATTTTATAATTTTAATTAACGTTAAAACCCCGTTTTAGCCCGTATCTTATTCGTTATAGCTCCGTTTTAGCGATTCTTTCGAAACACGTTCTCGTAATTGAAGTTTTATCTTATTTTGTTGTTTATAAAGTATAAGTTTCTGTGGTGAATAGTAATTTTTTATAAAAATTGTTTTATATAATATTAACTATCGTATAAACAGTAAAGGGCGTGACTTCTTCCGTTATAATCGGTTTTTCGAGTTCTTTATGACCCCTCGCTCCTTGTGACATGTAGTATTTCTTAAAATCATAAAATCATATATGTATAGTTTCGATAGTACAAAAGCCCCTAATGATATATATTTCCAAATTGTGTTTAAAACTTGTTTTAGGTATTTTTAGATACCCTAAATTTGTTCATATAATATGTTTACTTCTTACGGATCATGTTTAAAAACACATATTACATTCCGTTTTTTATATATACATATTAGCATCACTATGGCATGTAAAATAAGTTCACAAAACAATGATCATTAGTTATTATTCATTTTAACACCCCCAAAAGATTCAAAAGTACCCTAAATGGTGATTTAGCTAAATATAACATATTACACATAAAATAATGATAATAAAAAGTATGAAGGAATATAGGATTGAACCTTAGGGAGGAAGTAATGAGATGCAGGAAAATGACTGCTAAACACCTGTGTTTTAGTTCAAAACCAAAGCTTACTAAGCTTATAAAACCAGTAGATAGGTTTGAACCCTAATCTTGCAATAACTGTTAAAACCCTTTCAAAGCTTAACCAAACCTACCCTTGTAATTCTTCCTTAGAATTCCTTAAGTATGATATGTAAACACTAATATGGTGAAAGTAAATCAGATATTGTTTGTGTTTTCTAAGGTTTTGAGCCGGTTGTTGAGTTGAGTTGAGTTGTAATAAGAGAGAAAGGGATGAGATTGTGTTTTTACACTTATGAATGTGTTTTGTTTGTTTTTCTTACTTCGTTAAGCCCTTTATATAGGGCTTAAACTAAGGTTGAGAAACTCTATTAAGTTAACTAGGGTTAAGTTAAAGAAAAATATCTAAAAAGATATTTAGATAAAATTTCTAAAGTAATATCTAGACAAATTTCTAATAAAATATCTAGAAAAATATCTTAACATAAAATAAATTCGTAAAAGTTATAAATTATTCTTCGTAATTTTATTTAACACTTGTTTGACGTAAACTATTGTTTGGTGCCCGTTTACGTTAACTGATCATTTTTTTTAGCTTACGCGATTTAACGTAACGATTTCCATTAAAAACAAACGCGTACAATACTAAAATAAAATGGGGGACTTTATTAACGTCGTACATTGTCCTAAAATACGAGGTGTTATAGTCTCCCCTGGTTAGCTGAGCCTTGTCCTCAAGGCTTAAGACGCAGCACTTGTCGATGGCTTCCATGGTCTTTGGTCTTCCATGGTCTTTTTATGAAACAGATGTGGGTCATTTCTGGGAATTGATCTTCGCGTTCCACTTGTAATCTCCTGGGACCTTCTTTGAGTTCAAATTGAACCTTGGACATCTATGGGATACGGGGCTTCGCAATTTCAGCCGATTTAACTTTCACGAATCTGTGTCTCTATAGGTTTCTCTTCGACAAACTGTAGTAAAAAACTTGTCTTCAAGATTATAGTTCCATCTCAACGGAACGGCTAAGGGTTCGTCGGCATGACTCTTCTTTAAGGTCTTGACACGTGGAAACAGTTTTATGAAATCTGCTCTCATCCTCAGGAAGCTCGAGCTTGTCGGCAACGTCTCCACCCTATTTATTACCTTGAAGGGCCAACAAAACCTGGGATTTAATTTCCCCCGTTTTGCCAAAACGTATACCCCTTTCCAAGGCGAAAACTTGAGATCTACTTTATCTCCAACCTCAAACTCCAAGGCTTATGCTTTAACATCAGCGTAGCCTCTTTTGCCCCTCTATATCACGAGCGGCTTGATCCTTGCTTAACTTGAATGATTTCTCGGTGTCTCTTGAACCTTTCTCTGGACCGGTGAGCTTGAATTCTCCAACCTCAGCCTCAACAAACAGGCGACGACATTTTATTCTACGTAAACGTGCCTCAAAAGGAGTGCAGCCTTAATGCCTAGCATGATAAACGGTTATTGTATTGAAATACTTACAATGGCATAAATGTTTAACCCAACCATTTCCAAAGTCGATCACACAAGCACGAAGCATATCTTTGAGAGTTTGAATGGTTCTCTCGCTTTGTCCGTCAGTTTGCGGATGATATGCCATACTCATATCTAAACTTGTACCCAAAGCTTTCTGAAGTGACCTCCAAAAATTTGATGCGAACCTAGGGTCACGATCACAAATAATCGAGACCGGTATTCCATGCCTTGTTACTACTTCCTTTAGGTACATTCTCGCCAGTTTCTCCAGAGGGTCAGTTTCCCTCATGGGTATAAAAATCGCGGACTTTGTAAGTCGGTCAACGATCACCCAAATGGTGTCATACCCTTGTGATGACTTAGGAAGCTTCGTGACAAAATCCATCGTGATATTGTCCCACTTCCATTGAGGTATCTCAGGTTGTACCAACAAACCCAATTGTCTTGAATGTTCGCCCTTTGACATTAGCTCAGGGTCAAGCACTTGCTAACATAGGTGGCGATGTCGGCTTTCATATTGGGCCACCAATATAGCTTCTTTACGTCTTGATACATTTTCTCGGAACCTGGATGGATAGAATACTTTGATTTGTGGGACTCGTGCATGATCACAGTCCGCAAATCGCCATAACAAGGTAACCAACTCCTGCCATTGAGGCATAGGGTTCCATCCGTACGAGGGTTTCTATACTTTTCGTCCTATTGGACTCTGGAAAAATTTAGGCCTTTTCAATCAGCATACCTCCAGCATCACTCACTCTTTATGTTTTAGTGGTTTCCTTGCTTCATTTCTGAGCATTAATGATTTTTGCTTAGGATGATCAGCTAAATAGTCATGACTATAGCTCGAACTCTTAATGGTTGGTCTCGTTCTTTCCCTGCTCAAAGCATCAGCAAACGACATTTGTTTCCTGGGGATAACGATTTCGCAATCGTAATCATAAGCAGACTCTAACCATCGGCGTTGTCTCATGTTCAGTTCCTTTTGTTTAAGTATGTGTATTGTAAAGCTCTTATGATCTGAGGAACAAATGTACACTTGGTTCCTTACTGGATTATGCTCAAATCTTTTGATGTGAAACACTATGCTCCAAGTTCCAGATCATGATTTGTATAGTTCTTCTCATGGATCTTTAATCTGGCGGGATGCAATAGAACATCAACTATTTTCTTTGCATCAACATCATGCGCACCAAACCCTTCTTGAAGCGTTCGCAGTATGCAGCATGAAATCTTCGCTTTTTCAGGTAATGCAGGTTTGGTGTGCACTGCCACAACTTTTGCTTCAACAGTTGAAATAGCTGCCTCTTGTTTATCTCACCTCTCCAAAACTTGACCTTCTTTTGAGTATGCATATTCAATGGTTTGGGGATCTTTGAAAAACCTTTAAATGAATCGTCGCATAAATATCCAGCCAGACCTAAAAACTGCGAATCTCCGTTGGTGTCTTAGGAAGATGCCCATATTTTTAACGGATTCGATATTGGATGGATCCATCCATGTTGCCTTTATTATCAATCACGTGACCGAGGAACTGTACTTTGGGAATCCAAAATTTACACTTGGAAAATTTGCATACACCCCCTCTTTCTTACAAACAACTCCTATATTAACTTCCAGATGCTCGTCGTTCTCTTGCTTGTTCTTGCCAATAGATCCAAATATCGTCAATAAAGACAATTACAAATTTATCCAGATAGGTTTGCACACTCGGTTCAATGTGGTCCATAACACAGACAGGTGCGTTGGTTAAAAAACCAAAGGCATAAATCGGGAATTCATAATGTCCATTCGAGTTCTGAAGGAAGTCTTCGAGATGTTTCTTTTCGGAACCCTCTATGGTGATAACTGACCTTAGGTCGATCTTCGAGTGGGACCACTCGACCCTTGATAGTTGATGAATTAGTCAATCATTCTTGGTAGCGGGATATAGGTTCTTCACCGTCTGTTTGTTTAATTACGATTGTCAATGCACATCCGGAATGATCCGTCTTTCTTCTTGACAAACAAGACCGGAGCTCCCCAGGGTGAGGAACTGGGTTAATACATGCCCTTGTTCGGAAAGCTTCCTTCAGTTGCTCCGAAACTCTTTCATTTCGGAAGGCGCCAATCGATTAACGGTGACCGTGCTACAGTGCCTGCATCCAGGTTCAAATCATTTTGGAATCCACTTGTCGAGTAGGAGGAAGACCCGGCCATGTCCTCAGGAAATATTCAGGAAATATCTTTTAAACTATTGTTTCGTACTCAAGTCGCTTCTTCTTCTGACTTGTCTTTCAATCTCCTTTGTTGAAACATTGTTTAAAAAAGACGTGAGATCCTTATAGCATATACTTTTGAACCTTGGTAAACGAGTTGATGTTTAGTCGCGCTCCTGTGTCCTTTACTACATCAGTCACCTTTGCGAACGTTTAGGATTTCGCTCCGAGGGGATACGAACAATCTTCTTAGCTCAGTCGATAACGGCCCACTGTATTTTTGACAACCGTCCTATGCCATTTATCGTCGTGAATCTACCAATCTCTACCGGCATTAGGTTGATGATTGAACGGCATGGTTTAAAAAGTTTAACGTTTAACCCTTCTATATTAGTATATTTACTCAATTATCCTAACGTAAGCTTACACAAAGTTATAACAAATGATCTAGTGTATGGGGGTTGTTGTCTAAGTAAATGTACTAATTGCAGTGTTTACGAAACTTCCTATCGGCACCTGTTTCATTTTGATGATATGACTTTTCAGGTGGTTTAGGAAGGAAAGTACCCAGCATAGACGTGGTCCTGGGTTTGCCCCAGCATTTCCAACTGGCTACACCTTCGCTGGTGCCTCTCGTTATTCCTGCTTGAGTTCCCACGATCTTGTTGTTCCGGTCGGCAGTGTTCTTTTTAAAGTGGCCTTGGGCAGTTTCTTTTAAAATGTCCTTGAGCTCCGCACTCATAGCAACCGTTGCCCTTCTGATTATTGTTGTTGTTGTTGCGATTGTTGTTGTTGTTGCGGTTGTTATTGTTGTTATTGTTGTGGTTGTCATTTGCAAGCCGACTTCTACAGTCTCTGGTCAGATGGCCAACCCTCTTGCAGTTACTGCACTTGGGTGGACAAGGACCTTCATGATTGTAATTACACTTGGAACACAGAGGTTTAGACCCGGCGTATGATCTCCTGTCACTATTGCCTGCAGTATAGGCCTGGCCTGTGTTCTGCCTCTTATTCTGTTGGTTTTGATTGTTCTTGGAGAGATCATCATACTTTCTTTTCCTTTCTGCCTGACGTTCAGCATAGGCATGGGTCTTTTCATCCATCAGCTCAGTTGTAAACTCGATAGCCTCTTGCATAGTTTTCGGCTTTGATGCCTTTACACTGCCATGTATCATATCGGGCAAGCCACCGATATACTTTTCAATCTTGTCTATCTCTTCTGGGAACATCCTGGAACACATCAAAGCTAGTTGCTGAAATCGTCGACTATAGGCCACCACATCGGTGCCCTTGACCTTAAGATTCCACATCTCAGACTCAATCTTCTTGATCTCACCCCTCGGGCAGTATTTATCAGTCATCATTTTCTTCAGTGTTGCCCATGGCATGGCATGAGCTGCTTCAGGAGTAGTGGTCTTAACATGGGCATTCCACCATGTAAGAGCATCGTCTTGTAGAGTGCAAGTCGCAAATTTGACTTGACTAGCTGCTGTGCAATTGCTAATGCTAAACACAGACTCCATTTTCTCAAACCATCGAGTGAGTCCGACAACTCCCTCAGTGCCTTTGAAGTCCAAAGGTTTGCATTTCAAGAATTCAGAGTAAGAGCATTCGCGAGCAGTTTGTGCTGGCCTTGGTCCTGAACCATTGCTGTTGACACCCGTTCCCGAAGTATGGCTGTCAACGCCATTCCTGGTTGCGTCACGTGCTGCCAAAGCGGCACTGACACCTTGGTCAATCATGATTGGAGTTGGGATTTGTGACGTTAGTGGTTGTGGCTGCTGTTCTGGGCTGTGTTGTTGGGACCGGGTGTTGACTTGTTGGCTCCTTTTTGGTGCCATTTTCTTCAATCACAAGAAAATTCAATACTCGTTAGATGTCATAATTCTAACCATGACATGGACATATCCATGATAAATAAAGTGAGTCACCATCACACAGTGAAATGTTACAAAAAATGAATTGTAATCAACAATGATATAGACCTAAATCGACATTTCATTCACTACAATTCGATTATAGACATGACATAATACATCCATTCCATATATAACTGGAAAACATACATGATTGGTTTAGATACAAAATGATCACCTTGATTAGGTTACAATTAGGAATATATACACTAAGCTCCATTCCAGCCGGGAGTTACCCGTTAATACTTTGTAGGCTATTCAGGATAGCTAATCATGGAATAAAAGTTCTATACCATGATATCTAACCATTAAAACATAGTAATCTATACGTCTGCTGTGGGAGTTACCCATAAAAAACTTAACTGACTGAATAGTAGCTACAATCATACACCCCCCCCCAAAGTCTAGGAACTGCTACCAGTGTCCTCCAATGTGTCAACGCGTGCTCCACCTCCAAGGCCTGGGTACGCATGATATGCTGAACAGCCAAATCATCTGCAGCCTTGCCGCTTGCACTCGTGGCGATGCATCAGTCTTAACACTGTATCTCATGCCTCTTAGCCCCTTGTTGTGAGCTTCAGACATAGCCAGGCCTGACGGGTCTCCATACTCCTCTGATCGTAAGAAAGTCTCTCTCTCCTCAATACCTCAATCTCAGCTCTCACAGCTGCACGATCCTTCTGGGCATCGTGATGTCGTGAGTGAAACTCCGAACTCTCTCTACTGCGAACATCTACCTGGTAACTGACCCTCATGTTGACCATCTCTAAGGCGGTCATCATCCTCCTCTCAGTATCTCGAAACCTGGTCTCCATAGTGTCTACAAAACTGCAATCGACTCTATGGGCCATAGTGGGTCCTGGCTGTCTCGCAGCAGCAGAACTCTCTCCAACCTCACACCCAGGTCTGGGAGTAGTAAGTAGTAGTCTCTTCCGAGGCGGCGTGTCAGCCTCGGGAATATCAGCTCTGCGGCTAGTAGATGGTGCAGGTAGTGGTATAGGTAATAATGGTGGTGTCCCTGATGGGTGTAGTGAATGATAGAGGGATGATGCTACATCTCTCATCTCAGCCGCGGAGCTGCTCTTAGGACTTAGGGGTTCGAATAGTGGGAGTAAAGGATGGTGGTAGTAGAGGTGTAGGTGCCTCATCCTCAGCTGGCACTAAGTCCTCAGGATGCTCAGGCTCCGGAATGTACACTGGTACATGATCCTCCAGCTCCATGGGATCAGGTACATACTCTGGAGAACGTGGTGCCTGCTCCAGTAGCTGTCTGGCAGCCTCCTCGTAAGGATCCTCAGATGGGATACTCCATGATCGTGCCTCAGAGTGAACAGAAGTATAGGTAACAGCGGAATCAGCTGACATGACTACTGTGACCAGCAGAAATGGCTTATATGGAGTATATTATATATGACTATTATAGCAATACACCATTTATATCTACTGTATATCAATTATGAATGCATCTAGTCCAACCAACTAATGCAACAAGTAGTGTATGCATGAATGTATGCACATATGTATGTCCCGTGTAAAACCCCTTTGTATAAATTCAATGTTTGAAAACGGTTATAGTCCAGCAAAAACATTTGACCTGGTTCTCTATAACCTTGGCTCTTGATACAATAATGTTGGTGAATTCATAGGTTTGATAAATCATATATTGTAGGACAAGTTTTGCCAAGTGGTTTGATAATGCAACAGATTGCCAGACATCATATAAATTAATTCGTTGCTCTAAGCTCATGACACTGAAGCTTGACATGAATGAATACCAAATTATGGCCTACATTGCCCGTGGTGATGTTCTAACCCGCAACATCCTATATTCGACATGGTATACGTTCGTTTGTCCTGTGATAGCTAATCACCCGATACGGGGTTGTCATACCCAATAGATCTATTAAATTACATTCGCGCTCCATCCCGCGATGACAGTTCAGGATAATGTGGCTCGATATGGTTATCGCTACTTAGGACAAAACACGTAGTCATAACATGCACTTAACCACTTGTGTCCATTGTTAAGCATTGCATGTTTTTCACCCCAAAACTTATAATAAAAAACATGTAAAACGTGGGGGCTATGAACTCAACCTAGGTGTGAGCGAATAACAAGTTATCCACAGAATAACGGTCACGCGAATCGATTCCAAATGGCAACCTAATTAATTAAGGCGTATGGCACTAATTACATTAAGTATCTCTTCAATGCATATGTCTATATTGCTTTCACCATCTAAAATGTTTAAGTGAAAACATGTTTATAAATTAAACGTTTATTAACATATTTTTGGTACAAATCGTCATAACTTCACGTTTCTAATCCGTTTCTTGCATTTCTTATGCCCAATCTTTCGTATTAAGTAGGGTGATCGATTTTGGCATTTTATAATTTTGGTCCCTGATGAACAGTAACTTTACTGTTCCACCAACAGACATGAGTTTTATTTAAATCGTCTTTGTTGGCGTAAACCGTAAATGTCGTATTTTATTCGTCTTATAGCTCATGTTTTTAACGATTCTTCGAGCACGGTCTCGTTAATGAGAATTATTCTATCAATTATGAGTTTCACAAAATATAACTTTTTGTCATGAATAGTATTTTTACTGTTCATAGTTATAACAAAATATTTTTATAACTTTAATTACCGAAAACCGCAAAAAATTCATAACTTATTTCGTTAGAATCCGAAAATCTGATTCTTTTCATTTTAGATTCCTTAAAATTGTGTTTGATTTAATAGAATTATCCCCCCCAAAACTTCTGTTTGACAAAATTTTATAAATTTTCTTTTTAAAACTCCATTTAAATTTACGTGTTAACTCGTTTTTAACTGTAACTTTTTTCGTTATTAATCCGTTTGACAACTTTCTTACCTTTCGGAATCGTCGTGAAATGTGTTATCTTTATAAAAAACCATATACACAAGTCTATACTATACAACGAATTTTGGACAGAATGTGGTGCTAGTTTGTAAGTCCCATTTCAACCTTTGTTTCCTTTATTTATTATTTTGCATTTCACCAAGTCTGACTGTGTGCCTTATATTTGTATTTATGTCATATATAATATGATTAATAGGTCCATGGTCATCAGGTCCTTTTTGTCCCAACATTACAAGTCCCTTTATTTTACTTAATAAATCATAACTTTTATAATTAACCATAAATCACTAGTTTTACATATGACTATTTTTATATAATAACCATTAGTATACAAGTCTTCTCATCTTGTTATAACCTTATTTTAATGATCATATAACATTAATATAAGTCCATAATTAACCTTAACATGTCATTTGTATTTCTTTCTTCTAGAAAATTCATTTTAAGAAACTTTTATAAACCCTAATTAACACATGATTATTTTTACACCAAAACAACATGGTACATACTTTCCTCATCCTTTTTAGCATGATATAAGTAACATCACAACATATATAAAAGTATACAAAATGATCATTTCAAGTATAAACTCCATTTTCATGATAAAATCCTAAATGGTGATTCAACTAAAATAGAAATAACATATGCATAGAAATGAAAACTATAAGAACATAAAGGGTTCTAGTAGACCTTATGATGTATGATGATGATGAACAAAGTAATCTAAACCCTTGTTTAGATAGAAATCCAAAGCTTGCACCAATGAAAACCCTTGTTTTCTTAATAAAACCCTAGCTTCCTTTTCACTTGATTAAAGCTTGAATATGGTTAACCAATGCTTGCAAATGCCTTAGTATATCTTAGAATAGATGTGTATAGGTGTGTATGGGTTGCATAAAATTTTGTATGGATTTGTTTGGGTTGGTGTTTTGAGCCGTGGCATGAAAGGAGCAAAAAGGGAGAGTGTGTTTGATTTTTACTAAGTGTTTTATGCTTGAATCACTAGTATACATGTATATATAGGATAAGTATTGGTCAAAACTTTCTCAAGAAGGGTCAATGGTCAAAGGGGGGTGTTTTGGTCGTTGGGGGGCAAAGAGAGGGTTTTAGGGGTTCTTGTTCTTGGTCTTTGGTCAAGGGAACATGGTAAATGTGTTTTAATGAGAAGTTGATGTACATTGACCAAGCTAGTGAATTTTTGTGCTCCTTGCTCTCCAAGTGTTGATGTATTTCGTGGGTTAGGAGGGGGAAAAGGGTTCTAGAAACCTTTTTGCTAGTTAACACAATATCTTGCAAAATATATGCAAGTTACTAGTTGTAGTTTTATAAATAAAAGATGTTTTCTTGCAAGTATTGGTGTATTGGTTGATTTTTCTTGTACAAAGTGTAAGATAATATTATCTTGGGTAAATTTAATAAAACTTTAGGTATTGGGTACAATCGTGGGTATTTGTTGAAGCGTTAATAAATTAACGTGCTTCCGGTTATGCTTAAACGTAATTTATCGCGAAACGTATACATTTTACGTATCCGATAAAAATAAAATGAACAAGGTTAATAATTATTCTCAAAATAATTACTTAACCCTTGCTTGATGTAAACATTTAATTGTTTGATGCCCGTTTACATTGAACGCTAATATTTGGCGTACGCGATTTAACCTATCGCTTATGATTTAAAGCAAATGCGTACAATACAAAAGGTACATTGTGGATTTATCGATGTCGTCAATGACTTGAAAACACAGGGTGTTATACCTCACGACTAGTTTTGACAAGAAATCATTTGCAAACTGATGGTCACATGTGCATGTACGCCCTGTCTGTAAGCACTATGGAACCATCAAATGTCAAACAGGCTATGACTGACCCTGCATGGATTGATTCAATGTAAGAAGAACTTCTTTAATTCAAACGGCTTGATGTTTGGGAGTTACTTCCTCTACCGGACAACGTAAAAGCCCTTACACTAAAATGGTTATTCAAAAACAAGCATGATGCAAAAAACATGGTCATCAGAAACAAGACTCGTCTTGTCGTGAGAGGGTACCGCCAAGAGAAAAGAATCGATTTCGAAGAATCCTTCGCTCTGATTGCTAGGATGGAAGCTATCAGGATATTTTTGCATATGTTGCACACAAATCGTTCATTGTATTCCAAATGGACATAAAAACTACATTCCTGCATGGTACGTTAAAATAAGACGTGTACGTGTGTCAACCTAAAGGTTTCATTGATGCTGATCATCCAAGCCGTGTGTACAAGCTAAAGAAGGCACTATATGGGCTAAAGCAGGCACCGAGGGCTTGGTATGACAAATTGTCAAAGTTTCTCCTACATAATCACTTCTTCAAAGGCACCATTGATCCTACGTTGTTTATAAGACGCTTCGACGATGACATCCTTATAGTAGAGGTCTATGTTGATGATATTATCTTTGGTTCTACAAACCCTAGATATACACAATTATTTTCTGAACTTATGAAAAGCCGATTCGAAATGTCAATGATGGAGGAAATGACGTTTTTCCTTGATTTACAAGTTAACGAATCCCTTTGTGGCATCTTTATAAACCAGTCCAACTATGTGTTAGAAATCCTTAAAAAAATATAGAATGGAAACTTGTGATCCCGTTGGAACTCCAATGGAGATCAAAGACAAACTTGACCTTGACAAGAATGGGACTCTAGCCGATGCAACAAAATATTGTAGCATGATTGGTGCCCTAATGTATCTTACGTCAAGCAGACTAAACATTGTACATGCTACTTGTTTATGTGCTCGGTACTATGCTAAGCCAACCGAGAAGCACCTCAAAGAGGTTAAAAGAATCTTTCGTTATCTCCGAGGAACCGTTAACATGGGTCTCTGGTATACGAAGGATTCTGGTTTTGAACTAACCGGATTTTCAAATGCTGATTATGAGGGATGTAAAGACACCTTTAAGAGTACTTTTGGTGGACTTCAATTCTTAGGTGAAAAGCAGATTAGATGGTCCTCAAAGAAACAAGACTATATGACGCTGTCAACTGCAGAAGCAGAATATGTGTCTCTATCCGCCTGCTGTGCCCAAGTCATTTGGATGAGGACACAGTTAACGATTATGGCTTTCATTTCAACAAGATTCCTATCTATTGTGATTCGAAATCAGCCATAGCCATATCCTGCAACCCGGTACAACACTCGAGAACCAAGCACATCGCAGTCCGCTACCATTTCATCAAGGAACACATAGAAAATGGTACGATCGAACTGTATTTTGTCAAGAATGATTACCAACTGGCCGACCTCTTTACCAAAGCCCTTCCAGTGGATAGGTTTAATTATTTGGTTCGTCGCCTTGGTATGCGCAGTTTGTCTCCACAGGAGCTCGAACGTCTTGCAAAAATACAGTAATTCTTGTATATAATTATTTGAAAAACCAAATACAAAATTATAAAACCTATAAAAGCAAAATACAAAATAAAAAATTTCAAAAATACCAAAAATAATCTTCTCCGACATGTCTCTCGACAATCGATAACATTTACGCACCTAGAAATGTTGATTAATATTGACACGTGTGTGTAAATGAAGTTCGAGCGAGAGTTTCAAAAAGTTTCAAAACATGTCTCTTCAAATTTTCTCTACGACTTCTAAGTAAATGTCAGCTTAGGACTCGGACTCCAAAGAAAGGAAAATGTTCATTTATGTACATTTATCCTAAACAACGGGAAGTTCACATCTTCTCGGTCTTGAGCAATGTCATACAAACATTCCAAGTTTGTGAATGCTCAAGAGAAGCACCAAGGAAATGATAATTAATAAGATAAATATAAAATCATTTTCCTGTTGAGCATAATTTTTCAAGATATTTTCAAAAAGAAAATTCAAATTCTTTCAAAATTGTGTGCTCAACAAACTCCCACTCTAAGTTTTCACTCTAATCTATTATTGAGGGGGAGTATAATAATAAGATTCCTTCAGCATGCACTCCTGCTCTCCCAAGACTTAGTTAGACTCATGTGAATTACCGAACATTAACTTGTTGTTGTCCCAGTTGTAGAATACCTCTTGTTGGATCCCACTTTTATAGATCGAATTCCTTAAGCTTGTTTAAGGTTTAGTTATATTAGATAAATCTAACACAACTATAGTAGAAACTTTGTGTGAATGTATTAAAGATTATGCAGAATCTAATCTTTAATATTAGAAGAATTTTTAATGAAATAGTAACATAAGATCACAATTCAATCAACAATAAAAGCTCTAATATTATCAAGAATAATACGAATACTCTCCTAGTATTAGGGTTACAAAACCTTGAAGCTATGAACTATACGACTTTATATATTTTCCTAGATAGATAGATTCTAGTACATCTAACTGTATGCCCTAGGACCTCCTTTTATACACCAAGGAGTCCTAGTCAATTTACAATATATTCCTAAGACTTAGAATATTATCTATGATCTATTCTATAAATAACTAATACTTATCACGTAAGTAATCTTGATCTCTGATTTGATATAAGATATAATATATATATATATATATATATATCTCCTGGATGTCGTGTCTCGACGAGAGATGAATTTGAAATCCACGAGAGTATTTTGTTTGATGCTTGAATATCGAATATTTTTTGTTTTTCGTTTTAAACTAAAAATTTAATAAAAATAAACTATATAAAAACTAGATAGCAAATAGCGAGCAATTAAACGAAGAACGATATATTATAAAAGATATGCTTACTAAGTGTATTGATTAGATCCTTAAGTGTGAATTAAATATACAATTTAGGCCATATCGATGAATTAATATCTTTCTAACAAATTATCTTCTCACAACGTTGGCTTATATTGAAAACAACTTTTATTAAGATATCGATTACTAAATTAATGCCTAATTATTCTTATGGCTTTTCCAAAATAATAATCTAAGTAATATAAAAATCACTAATTAATATTTTCCCCTTTTTTATCAATCACACTTAATTCACTAAACAATTTAACACTTAACAAGCATATATAAAAATCTACTCAATATGCATATTAATTAAGCTAACACTAATCAATAAAGCAAACATTTTAAGCTAAATTAAACTAATTAATATAGAAATGAGAAAAGAAGTAGAATCGAATGATGAACCAAATCGAATATTAAACCACCCGCTCTTATAAACTTAATTAAACTCTTAAAGTTTAAGACTTTATTAGTTTTTATTTCACTAATTAATTAATAAAGTTTTAAGCTTTATTAACTAATAAGCTAGGTAAAACTTAAAAAGCTTAAAACTTTAATAGTGAAACTAGTTTATAAGAACCATAAGCTCCTCGCCTAAGTGTAGAATAAATTCCATCAACAATAAGACAAATAAGAGTTAGACAATACAATAAGCTATGAATTATAGAAGATAATAAGCTAAACTATAAGCTATAGATCTAATTCCACTCGAAACTAAGGTGTTCAACTTATAGAAGTGAACGAGAGACGAGTAATATTAAGGAATAGATCTATAAAATAAGCTACTTGATTAAGCTACTAAAAGGATTAAGCTAAAAAGATATATTTTTCCATCTGAAACTAAGTTGTTCAATCTAGTGAACGCGGATCGGGTATGATTAAGGAATAGATCTAAGCAAACAAGCTAAAAAGCAAACAACTTTAAGTTAGAAAATAAAAACTATTTTATAAAAAAACTTGAAGATTAATTAAAACAAACTATTTTTAAAGGTTTAAAATAAGCTAGATCTACAAATAAGCTCAAAAATAAGCTACTCGAATAAGCTCAACAAAAGCTTATTCGAAAGATTAAAAAGAAAAAGAAGAATCCAAAAATAAGCCAAGGCTTATTTCGAATGTATATAAGCTTACTATCAAATCAAATAAGCTATAATAGCTTATATGATCAATAGACAATAAGCTATTAAGCAATAACCTACACAAACAAAAAGAAGAAAAGAAAAAAGAAAAGAGATGAAATAAGCAAAAGCTTATTTAAATTTATAAGCTTAGATTCAAATAAATAAGCCAGAAGATAACTTACTTGAAATAGAAAATAAGCTATGAGAACTAATAAGCTCAAGTGAGCTTATTCGATTAAGAAGAAGAAAAGAAAAGGAAAGAATTAAACCAAGACAAATAAGCAATTAACTTATTTTACCGGGGTAACCATTCCCTTTTACCAAAAAAATAAGCAATTAACCAACCTCCATCTTTCATTAATAAGCTCAAAGTGATGATTACAATAAGCTAATAAGCTTGAAAAGCTTTTACAAAAATCCTAATAAGCTAAACTAAAATAAGCTAAACTAAATATTGAGAGTAAAACTACAAATTCTAACCAAAAACATCATCTGCTGGTCGTTCCTATTTATAGCCCAAAGTGGGTGTTGGGGGTATTTTTGTCTTTTCAGGTGATTCAGACGCGTCATAGTGTAAAAGTGGGGGGTATTTTCGTCATTTCGTCCCAAACGCGTTATTACTCTGCTTACCTCGTACGCCAGCTCTTGACAGCTGGATCCACCAACCATTTCATGCCACGTGTACCTTCCAGAACCTCGTACTGACCAACCAATTATTGGCTCGGATCCCAACCTCGTACTGACGAAACCTGCACCAATCATTAGCAGCCAAACCTCGTACCTCGTACCTGCCACGTGGCATAATCACTGTTCTGACACCGTCATCGGAGCCACCGCAGGACCACCGGTCAACAGCGGTCAACGGTGGCTATTAACGATGGTTAACGGTGGTGGTTAACGACGGTCAATGGTGGCGGACCATCGTGAACCACCACCGGACCACCGGTGAAAGGTGGTTGACCATCAGTCAACGATGAGGTCAACAGGGTCAGGTTGCCATGTGGCATGCCACGTCAACTGCCACGTCAGCATGTAGGTCCCATGTCAGCCTTCGTGGCAGTGCCACATCATCCGACTGGGTCCCGCTTGCCTACGTGGCAGCCACGTCAGCTGCTGAGGTGGCAGAGGGGAGATTAACCCTCTAACGTGTTTTGAACCTGGGACCTTGTGGTTGATACCTTAAGGAGACCCAAGAGACCAACTGCGCTAGGCAGTGGTCTCATAATATCTATACAAAACATTTTATATAACCTCTATTTGATTTGGACCAGGTCATAGTAATAAGAAAGGTTTAAAATGGGCACGTAGGGTTCAAATAAGAAAGGTTCACGAGGAAAGTAAGGTACCGATAGACTCGTAATTTCGTGCTCTTTCCAATGAAGTGATAGTGGGATTTTTAAGAGTTCGTTTGAATCTCGATAAACATGAAAACGTCGTCGAAAGTCACCCAAAAATTACGTTTTTTGCTTTATTTTCAATCCTTTGTACCTGTAAGACATAAAATCACAACACAAACATATTTGCAAGATAATTACTCATATTTTAGTGTTTTAGTTCGTTTTAATGTGTTTACCGAGGTACAAATGATGTGTGTTTAAGCACACATCAAATTCCCCCACACTAAGCCATTGCTGATCCCACACGCAATGTTTATAAAACAAACCCGAAAATAAATAATTTTATCCCCCTTTAACTTATGACCCCTCACAATCAAACAAGAACAGAAAAGGTCCATTAAGAAGGTTCAAAAATCATTTAATTCGCAAGCGCCCCCGTTTTAACCTCTTATTAAAAGATAAGGAACTAAGATAAATTTTTTATAAAATTTATTTAAAAGGCTTTAAGAACGGGAGTTCCTCATCCTTGACTTATCACAATCCCCAAACTAAGCTTAAAACAAAATCACCGTCAAATATAAGATTAGATGCTAACACTACTCATAAAAGCAAATTGTGTACGCATAGCTACTTTTCGCTCCCTTATTCCTAAATCCTCTAAAGATTATTATTATTATTATTGGTGACAAATAATTTATGTCCTTATTTTTATAAAGTAAACCAGGTTTAGACCATAATTAGTTTGAAATCCTTTTCTAAAGAGACGATATGGTGAAAATAAAGTCCACATTAAGGTTCTAATTTCGCATGATTTAGGGGTTATCCTTTTTATTTCATCCGAAACAACTCAACTACGAGTCCAGAGACGGAGACTTTATTTAGATAACCCCAGAGTCGAAATTTGGTTTTATTATTATTATTATTATTATTATTATTATTATTATTATGCAACAATATTATCCCCAGGTCCTTTAAACAACTGCCACATCGGTATGCGAGCCGACCATGGTCCAGGAGTCTTATTTTGACCAGGAGATCCTCGACCTTTTTGAAAACTGCCACATCGGTATGCCAGCCGACCATGGTCCAATAAGCTTTTATTAGTCTTGGATTTATTATTATTATTATCACCTCTACCCTTTAAACGACTACCACATCGGTATGCAAGCCGACCATGGTCCAGGAGTCTTATTTCGGCTTCGGTTTATCACATTATTATTATTTATTAGTTTTATAGCCAAATTTCAAGTCCTGTGGTCTTTTAACTACCGAGACATCAGACGTCCTAACCGACAAGACCCGGTAGCCTATTTTCCAAAAAACACTGACAGAACCTCGATGTGTACCTTACTTTCACCAGAAGGAATCTCTACGGAGGGATTTAAACTAAGAATCGAAAAAACCAAAGTAACTTTATTTAGTTAACAATTATATAACGTTTATTAAGCTGGTGGGAGCAAAAAGCCACAATTAACATCTATGAGCTCTAAAGAGATCCAACTACTCCACGCTTAGCATCTAACTTATATCTAACTCTATCATTTCTCGCTCTTTGCAAAAAATTTAAAGTTTAGCAAATGCTTGGTCTCAAAAGCTAATGGGAAAGCTAGAGTGCAAAACTCGGTCAAGTCAAAATATCCTAAGTTCTACGGGCCTACTTATTTTTATATTTTCATCATCATTTTTTTTAAAAACAAAATATTAAGCAAAAACTAAGGTTAAAACGGGGTTGCAAGGGACACAGCAGGTACAGGCATGATCACATTTCGATAGAAATCCCCCTCACACTTAAAACCAAACATTGGCCTCAATGTTCAAAAATGTCGGGTGCCACCCCCACACTTAAGGACAAAAAAGGCAAATGCTAGTAGTTCCAAGTGTGAAAGGGGAAACACAATATATATACATGATCAGGATTGAGGATTCTAAAATAAGCAGAAGATCAAAGACCGAGTGATTAGAGGATTGAAAACAAGCACATGTCTTCATGATCTTAAGGATTCCTACAAAAACAGTACCACAAACCATAGAAAGAAGCACGCCCCCACACTTGGGCTATAAAATCACAATTTATTTGTTAAGAAAATATAAAAGAAGAAAAGACACGGGTTGCCTCCCAAGAAGCGCTTGTGTTTTGTGCGAGTCTCTAGCTTGACTCTCCCCGAATTCCTTTGTCCTTGGGGCAGAAACAGAAGAATGGAAAAATCTTCATCGGACCTTCATTCAAAATATTCGGATGAACATTAATGATCTTGAAAGTTTCATAGGTCCGATGAGATAATCCTAGAGTGAAAGAGTGAACTCCTTTTGAAGTGAGTATCCCGGGATTGAAAACTTTGTCTTCATTTTCGGATGAAAATGATAATAAAGTCTCAATCACAGTTAACTCCAAGAAAAACAGGAGTTCACGATCAGAAGAGAGAGGAAGAAAGTTACTATCCTCAAAAAGTGTCTCAGACGAGATATTCATTTTAAAATCCTTATCTTTTGATTCATCATTGAAAATCTGAGTTCCACCCAAAATGAATATGCCAGGGTTGAACACCTTGTCCTCATTCTCGAAAGGAGATGATAACAAAGTAGCAATCTCAGATGACTCCTCAGGAAGAGTCGAGTCACCTGTGAGTAACTGAGGAAGTAAAACATTTGATTCAACAATATTAGCTTCATTAATTAAACTCTTTGTTTTAGAATCTTGGTTTTATCATTTTTAGAATGAGTGTCATTATAAGAGTCACCATACAAAAGCTTTTTCCATTCATCATTATCGGATTTAAGGTCAAAAAGATCATCATCGTCATCTCCCGGTGGAGATGAGTAAACGAGAGCAGGTTCATCGGTGAACCTCTCGAGAATGGGATCAATAATATCAATATCAGTCGTAGGTGAAGAAACTGTAGACGGATCTCGGTTCAGCAAATATTCAATTTCTCTAAGATCAGCTTCAGGATCAAAATTATCATCCTTATTTCCCGGTAGAAATGGGTCAAGAAGATCGAGTTCATCGGCAAACTCCTTAAGAAGAGAATCACTAGTCTCGACAAGTGGATGACTAG
>BQNB010046100.1:0-18030 GCA_026074375.1 Tanacetum coccineum | reverse complement strand
CCTAATTGTAATCAAATTGTTTCCTTTTTTTTCTTTTATCCCTAACCGGCCGAATAAACACCCCTATATATTTTTATTTTTTATATTTTTTATTTATTATTATTTACATAATTATCTTTATTACCTTAAATTTTTATAAAAACCTAAGCTAATTTGGGTAAACCTTTTTACATAAACGCAACCTACTAAACTTTCTAAAAATAACTTTTCATTTCACATTTCACTTTTTATATTTAGAAAGTTTGCTACAACTTCCATATTTTACTCACTTAACTTATCTCCAACATAATACATTTACCATAAACGCTTGACACAAAATCATCCAACTATTTACGTAGCATTACATGCTATACGTCATTACTTTTTCATTATCACTATTCGTGAACAAATGAAATACTTATCACTAAACACAAACGCACTCAAAATGAGATGATCATACACCTCAAAACGATATCCTACACCTATTCAAACCACTTAGCACACATATATTACACATAGCAGACAAGAAACACACAAAATGAACTCTTAGCCATTTCTAAAGGTCTCACTAACCTATTTAAATCACGGGTGTTACAGTATATGGGTAATTTCATAAACAAAATGCTTGGAGCAGTTCCATAACGCTTGTTCAACAAGCATTTCAAATGAAAGCGGTTCCACGATATGTTAAATCTTGTTGCTTTGTTGTCAAACAAGCTTTTCAACCAAACCGCTTGTCGCTACTGAACACTTCCAAATGCTTGTTTCCAAACATAGCCTAACCGAAAAACAAACCAATTTTTTGTACAACAAAATTTTACAGTCACTATTTTACCGCATAATAAAATGTTTTATCATAATCTATACACAATCTCTCAGTGTAATTTCTACAAGTCTAGTCTTATACCTTTAAACCTCTTCGTTATACTTGTATTTAATTTTATATATCCACTTACAACCTAAAGCTTTTATATTTTAGGCAGTTCGATAGAATCCTATGTGTTATTTATGGGTAAAGCTTCCATCTAATTATTCATAGCATATTTCCAGTGAGTATGTTTAAAAGCTTTTAAAAATGTTTTTGGTTGTACATTTATGTTAATTTGAGTAACAAAGTAGAAAATTTCTAAACTCAACTTTGAGTAATTAACATACTTTTCTAAACCATACTTAACCTTGGTTTCGACTTAAATATCATTGAGATTTTTTTTTGAAAGTAGATGGTTTAGAAAACCTTCTTAAGTTTGCAACATCATTATAATGTATTGATTTCCATCAACACGACACCCAAATTCATTTATATTTTCATCAAGTGATGTTATCATCTCATCTATATGGGCAGAGTCATTCAAACTGTTGTTACTAGATGAACTCTCTTTACCACCATTAAAGGCTGCATATAAAGGTTACTACCCGATCAGATAGATGAACTACCCTAACTTTGTGATTAATTATTACTCTTCTGCTTCAACCTCATTCTCTCCTCATCGTTAGGTATCTCAAGATACTCATTATATAAAATATTAGATGATTTAAATCCTATAAAACAATGTTAGTAGCATAATTCACTTTGACTCACAATTAATTTTTAAAAGGATAAACAATTTCAAAAACATTAGCATCTTGGAAAAAATAATCTAATGTTCATCAAGACTATCTAACATGTAACCTTTTTAAAAGTTAGAATGTCCCATCTTAACGCATTTTTTAGACCTGCTACCAAACCTATTACAGAGTGAAGCCAATCTTTTATATATTAACTCAAATGGTGACCTTTTATTTAGCACATAAGAAGACACCATGTTAATCAAATAAATAGCATTTCGAAAACACTCAATTAACAACTCTAAAGGGTTCCCGCTATATACAAAAAAGGATATAAAAGCATTTGAAAGATGCATATGTTTCCTCTCAGCAATCCCATTTTGTTGTGTAGTGTAACTACAAGAAGTCTAACGAACAATACCCTTGTTAACATAAATCACAACTTAATTAACAAACTTGCTTCTGATTTCACCTTGAAAATTTTAATTTTCTTGTTAAACTAATTTTTCATTAGATTAAAAATACAATTATAAAATAAGGTTTTGTTGACATATTTATAACCATTTTTACTAGAAACTCTATAAGGTACCCATAAATCTAAATGTATAATTTCACTTACAATAGTTGAAGTATGATCACTTAAAGGAAAAACAACTATGTAGTACCTTTTGCCCTTTGACAGATTTCACAAACAACATTTTTTAGTTCAATATCAAAATTCAGTCTATGTGTTAAAACCATTAACAGAGGCTTTTGCATGATAACCAAGCCTGCAATGCTAATCATGCTGAGATAAACAACTAATTGTAGTTTTATTTAAACTCTCAAGTTTAATACCTTATTTATCATTATCAAGCTAATAGAGGCCACCACTATCTACCAATCATCAACATTTTTCTCATCCTCAAATCTTGTTTAAATGCATTACAGTAGTGTTCATTCTTATGAACAAATATCAAGTTCACACAATGTTCAAGAATAACTAACACATTATACAATGTTAAAAATTCAGTTAGCTAGAAATTTCCATTTTTTGTGATAAAAGCTTGAGTGCCATTTGGATAACTTATATTTAAAATTTAAACATTATTTTAAACTAAACATGTCATGATATCATTTACACTTTTCCCTTAACCAGGAAAAGTGTTTTCCTTTATAGGATTGATAAGAATAGAAAGTTGATCATTTGAGAAAGAACTAGAGAAATTAGAACCCATAATATTATTATTAGAAAACCTTTTCTACCATTATGAAATTTGTTATTGTTTTTTTTCTTTTCAAAATCAGTTGGGTAATCAATCAATTTAAAACACCTATTACCATGATATCCACAATTCTCACAAACGTGCACATGTCCTCTTGCTTGTTTTTTCATATTATTAAAAAACCTTAGATACATTAACTACAAACTGATTTTTTTACGAAAATATCCCTTTTCAACACTCTTAGAAACAAAAGCCGAGTTTTGAGCCATGTTAGACGTACTATCATACACAATAACTCTATTTGATTTTATTTCAAGAAATAATAGCATAAGCACCTTTCACATCAGGTTTCTTTACACAAAATATTGCTTTTAATTTGCATGTAAACAACATCCAAACCTATCAAATATTGCATTAGTTTAAGTAGTTGATTATGTTTTTAAAAATCATTTGTAGTCTGACATAGAGAAATAATTTATAATGCATATTAAGAGTAACAAATCTATCTACTTTGTCATAAGTTTCTTTCACTTATTTACAAACAAGAGAGGCCATTTTAAAACAAGAGACTTTATTTAACAACAACATTGCATCTATCCCATTGTTTTCCTAGTATTTCATTAGTATTTGACTTCCTACATGTATCATCAATAAATCAAATTTTATTTATTCCCTCTAATGAAAGTAACACAGCATAAGACCAAACATTATAATAGGGGTGTGCACGGTTCGGTTTGGGTCGGTTTTTTGCTAAAACCGAAACCGAACCGAAATATTCGGTTTTTATAAAACCAAAAACCGAAACCGCTCGGTTTTTGGCGGTTCAGTTTTTTTGGTTTCTCGGTTTTTGCGGTTTGGTTTTTCGATTTTTTCGATTTCAAACCGTTTATATTTGGTTGTGACTAATTTATATTAATAAACTTGTTTTACATAGAAAATTAGTTATTTTTATAAAAAATATTTGTCAATATTAGCTGTTGGGATCTGAGATTTGATGATTACAAAACTACATATGCTTATATGAAGATAAATGAAACAAGAAGGACTTAATATGATATGTTGGACTTTGACTAAAACATTAATGATGATTGGAAGTTACAAAATCAACATTATGATACATTAATGATGATTGGAAGTTACAAAATCAACATTATGATATGTTTGACTAAGGTTTTCTTGTAAACCCTAGCCTCTCTAGTATATAAAGAGAGGTAGGGTGAATAGTTTGATTATTCATCCATGACAACATCGGACTGGATGAGAGTCGATAGTATAGAGCTGTTGCCGTTTTATTTTTATCTCTGTGATGTATCCGTGTTGTGTGTGTCACACCATAGTAGTTAGTACACCATAGTAGTTGGTCGTAGCCCTAGTCTATAGTTGGGGTAATAGGGAAAACGTTCAATAAAGAAAAACCTTTGTTTAATTACATTATTGTTCTTTATACGCTGCCATGTTTATGATGTTATTTGTTATAAACGAATCCTTGAAGGTTTATCGATCTTATCAATTGGTATCAGAGCCGATGGAGGCTCTTGATCTTGGATTACAAGGTTTTTGGAAGAAACCATAAAACCTAATTTCAGTAATCGATTTGTGGTTAAAGTTTTATGGGTTTTGGACAGTAAAATTTCTATAACCAATCTTATATGATCGTACCTCTTACCTTTTTTGGTATGCAATACGATCTTCTAGTATTGTTATTATTCAAGGGTTTCTTGGTATAATTGATTTATGATGATGGATTTGGATCTCGGATGGAACTGTTATTCACAACAGTTTATTCTTATTGATTTATGGCTCATTTTGGATTTATTGAAGAGGTGATTACGAAGAAAATTGAATATTGCTTATTTGATGTTTAGTTGAGTTTTACATATGAGTGTTTTGTCTTATCTACCTTTTACAGGTACGGTAAACCTTGTTGTGCTTAAATGGTATTGTGACGAGACTTGTCAAATCTAGCAAAGGTGTAGTGATCTAACTTATGGTGCTTAATAGCTCACATTTGTATCATTAGTAGTACGGGTCTCATAGAAGATGAGGATTTGTCAAGAGATTGTGATCTACTTATATTTTGGTCTTGGTATAAGTTCGACGTCACATGGATAGTGTAAGATATAAGACACAAGTTTTGGAGATTCTACTTCTTCATCAAATTCGTTATATTCGATTTTCTTCATTAGTGATCACTACATAGAGCCTATTGAGTTCGAGATTCAAGAGATGGTTAACATACTTTCAGGGGAAGATTATTGTTAACATGTTTAACCATCTACATGTACCACTTAAGGGGAGTGTCTCAATGTTGTTATTACAGATGACCCCTATTGGAGGATTACAAAAAGGGAGAAGAAGATTCGTGATTTGCAGATTAATTATTTTATGTGGTGGCATGTCAAGGAGTTTAAGTCACGGGGAAGCTTTGATGATTGTTTAATTCATGGAGAATATTTTGTTAATATCAAATAGGGGAAGATTGTGGGGACTAAGATTGATGATTACAAAACGTACATATGCTTATATGAAGATTAAATGATAACAGAAGATCGTAATATAATATGTTGGACTTTGACTAAAACATTAATGATGATTGGAAGTTACAAAATCACATTATGATTCATTAATGTGATTGGAAGTTACTAAATCAACATTATGTTATGTTTGAGTAAGGTTTTCTTGTAAACCCTAGCATATCTAGTATATAAAGTGGATCGTAGGGTGAATAGTTTGATTTTTCTTCCATAGGAAAACATCGATGATGAGAGTTTCGATAGCTAAATGTGTGTGTGTGTACACCATAGTTAGTTTTGTTAGTTAGTTAGTAACACCATAGTAGTTGGTGTAGCCCAAGTTATTAGTTGGGGTAATGGAAACGTTCAATAAAGAAAACCTTGTTTATAACATTCATTGTTCTTTAATATTCCGCTGCATGTTTATGTTGTTATTTGGATTAAAACGATACTAGATGGTTTAAACGATCTTATCATTAGCCTATTAATGTATACACAAAATTATACAATTTATACACTATAAATGAGAGATAATACAGTGGATGTGAAAAATACACATTGTATGTCATTGGAAAATATGTAACGATATATTATTGTCAAGTAAACTACATACACGATATTCACTATATATAAACACTAACATATTATAATTTCATCCATAAAATAAATATAAATTTAAAATTTTGATTTATTATTTATTTATTTATATTACATTAATTATATATTATTATAAAATTGGTTTGGTTCGGTTTGATTTGGTTTTTACGGTTCGGTTTTTGGACAAAAACCAAAACCGAATCGACATTTTTCAGTTTTTGAAAAATTAAAAACCGAACCATCGGTTTCTAGTTTCGGTTGGTTTTTTCGGTTTTCGGTTCGGTTTCGGTTTTTTCGGTTTCTTTTGCTCACCCCTACATTATAATATTCAATACCCTTTAACTTATTTGGTACATCATTTAATGTACTAAAATCATTAAGATGCAAATGCAAATGACTACTTACATCAAGTTTATTGATATGTTGCAACATATTCATTATTAAAATGAGATCCAAATCTTTCATATTGTTCATATTCTTTAAAACCATTTACATGTCCAAAGAAAGCCATATAACAAAAAACAAAACACACATAATTAAAGAACCAATCCCGTAAGTAGTTTACAAGATTCTTTGCCACTAAAGTGCTAGGTCAAGTGCAAACGACTGATTTAAAAAGAAAATACGTTGATCCCTTAATGTGTCAAGTCAACCAAACTTAACACTTACAACAAGGTAAGATTTAAAAGACTTACAATACTGAACTCAGATCTACAAACAAAGAACACAATGGAAGACTTGATCACAACCAATTCGGCGTTTTCAACCAAACTTCTCAAGAACACGATTTAACCCAAGATGTATCGATTAACACAAGTTATTCAACTAAAGAACACTTGAAAACTAAAAACCCTAAATTTTAAGTAACCATAATTATTGGAAAACTTTAATTAAAGTCGCATTATAAAAACTTACTCTAATACCATGTAGAAAAGCACGATATCACACAAACTTATATTTGACTCTTAATTCAACATAACCACAATCGGATCTAAATCGGATTATATTAACACTCAAACCAAAATTTACCATTTCCATTCAGGTGTGTATCACTCACCTAATTAGTGATTGTACTATTACAATTTAATTTAAATCAACAAGAAGATCATGCAAGATCGTTTTAACACTTTGTGTATGAAAAAGAGAAAGAATGATATAAAGAAAATCAGGTTGAGTTATAAAACCTAAAACCGAGATTGGCCATTATATATTGCTTCAAGTATTAACTTATTACGCTGCCCGTCCTTCTACTATAAAACTTGACAACTTTTAGCAGATCTTTCTAAACATGACATAAATGGCCTAAACTACAAAACAACGTAATGACACAATAAACACCTCAAGAACAATGTGTTACAGAATCACATTATATTTTTGGGGTAAAGGGTTTTTCCGGTGAATGTAATACTAAAAAATGATTCAATACAACGAATGTGGGTGAATCCAACATCTCAGCCTGTAACATAGGCAAACTAAAATAACAAGCGCAACTACTTCAAAAGGAGGACAAGACTATAACTAGATTACATTTGACTCAAAACATCAAAATAAAATATATTTCTTCTTTTAAACATGAACCATCATATAAAAATCATCACAAATAGCCAGAACGTTTTCAGACATATCATGACTTTCATATAGATCATCATTATAAGGGTCGTGATCATCATCCTGTTTTGTTGCCCTCCATTGTTCTAACAGGCTATTAGTAGCATTGATATTCGTCAAATACAACCCTCTTAATGTATAATATATATAATACATATACGTATACGTAAGCTAAGTATCATACAAATTATTCTTAGGAAAGAATAATAAGTAATCAACACGGGTATCGTTCTCCTCGATGAGAGGTGAATGGAAATTTATGTTTTTGTTGGCTTGAATGTCATTTAAGATTTGATTTTGGATTCTAAACCTAATAACGCAAATGGAAAGCAAATAAAGATCAACTAAATTAACAATTAAAGCAATTAAGAAATTAAGCTAAAAGCAATAACGGGAATCTAAAAACGCGACTTAAAAAACCTAAATTATTAAATTTTAACCCTAAAAATGCAAATTTATTTTTTAAAATTCCTAAATGATTAAAAATAATTTTGGAAAAAAGAATTATATTTTTTGACTTTTATTTTATATAGTACGAATTAAAAACAGATTTAATGCTAAAAAATAATATTAAAATATTTAAACTAATTTATAAAAATCTGGAAAAATTTTAAGAAAAGTACTTTAACTAATTAGAATCTAAAAAAATAAAGATTTGGAAAAGTAAGTTGAAATATGAGGTAAATAAGCTTAAATAGTGATAAGTTAAAAACTGTGGATTAACGCATAGAATTAAAATGGTGCAAGTATTAAAACGAAAAAGACCTAAGGGCAGTTGGCAGTGAGAGTGTGTGTTTAAACGTTTGATGTGTAAGGGGAGGTCACAAGACGAAAACTTGTGGCCACCTTTTTTATAAACATTTTTTTTTAATTTTCTTTTCAAAATTAAATTTTGACTAAAAATAATCAATTTGTGAAATGACTTTTTCTTAAAACCTTAAATAAGCACATAAATAAGCATAAAAAGCTCAGAATAGCTAAAAAGCTTTAGAGCTTTTTAGCTTTTGACAGATTAAGCTATAAAACAAAATAAGCTAACTCAAAGACCAATAAGCTAGAAACAGATTAAAGCTTAGACCTAATAAGCATTATTAACTAGAAATAAGCAAAATGCAATTAAGCTGAAAACATAAGAAGCTTAAAGACAGCAGACCTAATAATGGATTTTGCAGATTTTTAAGCTAAAGAAAAGGCTTAATAAGCTAAAGGAAAAAGGTAAAAAGCTAATATCAAATAAGAACTTACACTAGGAGAACTCAAATAAGCTAAAAACAAATTAAAAGCTAAACATATAAGCTAAGAAAAGACTTAAAGAAAGTGATAGACTACACTAGTTGCTTTTGACTTTTTGAAAATAAAGGACTCTTTTTAAGCTTAAAATTAAGACTTTAAAAGCAAAATTAAAGACAAAAAGTTAACAACAGCTAAAGACCTTGACCCAATAAGCAACTAGAAACTGAAATTGAGCTATTTAAACAACTAAATAAGCTGAAAATTCAAATCAAATCAGACTGCATACTAGACATTCTTATGACTTTTTATGCTGATTGACATTTTTGCAACAAATCTTTTGGACTCTAAAATACTTTGACAATCTAGAGAAAAACTTAAAACAATTGAAATCTAACATTCAACAAGCTAGACAAAACAACAATTATCCAACATTAAGCTATGAATCAATCTGAACAGTCCCTAAAGAAAAACCTTCAAAACTCTTGACAGATTTTGATAATAGAACTCAAAAGGTTAAACGTAGCCTAAATGATTCCAAAACAGATTTATTTTGATAAATTTTGAGCTGGTTTAAGCACAAAAACAACACTTGATATGCATATTAAAAGACCTAGCTTAATAAGGCTTTTTAGGAAACTATTAAAATGGCAGATTTAAGAAACTTACAAAACAGACTACAAACTTAAGAAAACTAATACTAGACTTACTAAAACTAAACCTAAGACTTAGATTGAGCTTAATGAAACTTGACTTAATAACTAAAAGCAACACAAGCAGTTTTAACTGATTGTGACAAACACCCCTTTAAGACTATAAAACCTCATTTAAGACTTAAACAGATTCTAAGAAGACCTAATTTTCGAAGACAGATTATTAACTAAGCATAATAATAAAAGATAAGCAAAAACTTTGGACCAATAAGTACTTCTAAATAAGCTAAACTAAATTAAGCAGTTTTAACTAAAATCAAGCAATCATGATCTAAACTCTTTCTAAACTTAAAACTATGCTTAAAACTAACATGATAAGTTATTAAAAGGCAAATTAAGCAAATACAAGCAATGATAAGCAGAGAATAAGCAGAAAATAAGCAAATCAAACAATAATCTAAATTTAATGTAAAAGAGATAGTACCTTTGTCCCAGCTAAACAGGGAACTAAAATGCTTAATAAAGCTTATCAACTAGCTCTAGCTTGTTAAAAACAAGCTAGTAAGGTTCCATAAGCCCTTCCTTGTTTGGCTTATCATCCATAAGAGAGCTTAATTGACTGAATTTTGGGAAGATGAAGTAGAGTAGCTTATTCAGTTAAGCTATTAGAAGCTTAACTGAATAAGTTAAAGCTTAAATGAATAAAAGAGCTTATTGCTTATTTAAATGACATCCAAACACATTTTAAAGTAAATTGCATAAATGTAAACTGAATTTTAAGACAGGAATTGAAGAAATAGAATTTTATTAAATGAAAAAGGAAATTACATGGCTGAAAAGGAAATTGCATAAAATAAATGACAATAAGCTAGAAAAATAAGCTATAAGCTAATCTACACTACTCCTACTCTAACCCTACACTAGATGTATTACACTGTGTGATTCTTGTGCTATTTATAGCTGTGAGAAGAGTCTTCTAGACCTTGAGACGCTCCCCAATCCATTCAATCCAAGCCCTTGATCTTCATTCCATCATTTTGAACCCTTGATTTGATGCCACATCCTTTCAACCAATCAGATGCTCAAGGATCGCCAGCGTGGCTAAATTAGGTGTCAAAGGGTGTCAGGGATAAGGTTTCTAGAAGCATTTGAGCGTGTGTGATTGGTGAGGAGATTTACCCTGTGTGTTCGTTTGTGTGAATGTAAAAGAGAGGGAATAGGTAAAAAAGATATACAGTGATTGTTTTTTACCATGTTTTATAACTTTGGACTTTGATCGGGTTTGGTATATTGGGCTTTGACTTGGGATTGGGTTTGGACTAGGAAATGGATAATGGTCTTGGACTTTTTAATAAAAAAAATGGTTTAGGTAAAGGTTTAATAAGTATAAAATCTTAATGGGCTGACCCGACCCAATAAAATGGGAACGGGTTGGCCCATTAAGAATGTATACGCCTTCGGCTTTATTTTCTCACGCTTTTTCCATTCCCGTGCTTGGTTTTGTCCGTTTTGCAATATTTTTATCCATATATGCTGTATCCGTTACCTGAAAGACGCAATTCAAAATACAAACATATACAATGCATTTTTCATGTATTATTGGTCATTATTGGTCTTTTTAGCTCGTTTTATTAGGTAAAAGGTATGTGTATTTATGCACATACCAAAATTCCCCATACTAAATTATTACCGTGTCCTCACGCAATGTCATAAATACAAACTTAAAAAACCAAGAATTTCAACCCTCTTAGACTAATTACCTCGAAAAGTAGCTAAGTGTTCATCTAAAGGAATTAAGAAATCATTAGTTTTGAAAAGCTCTCTGTTTTACCATTTTTATGCATTTATTCTTATCATTCATACATATCATAACTTCACGGAACAAGAAACACTAAAAGGATAAATTCATCGACCCTGATTTTTCACTCGCCCCAAACCAAGCTTAAAAACGAAATCATTGTTAAATACAAGTTACGATGCTAACATTACTCATAAAAGCTAATTGTATATGCATAGCTACTTTCCGCTCCCTTATTCCTAAGTCCTCTAAAGGTTTTATTTTTATTATTGGTGACAAATAAATTAATGTCTTATTTACATAAAGTAAAACCCGATTTAGACCATAATTAGTTTGAAATCCTTTCCTAAAGAGACGATGTGGTGAGAATAAGGTCCACATTAAGGTTCTAATTTCGCATGATTTAGGGGTTATCCTTTTTATTTCATCCGAAATAACTCAACTACGAGTCCAGAGACGGAAACTTTATTTAGATAACCCCGGAGTCGAAATTTGGCATTATTCTTATTATTATAGCAACATTATTAAACCTCGGTCCTTTAAACAACTGCCACATCGGTATGCAAGCTGACCATGGTCCAGGAGTCATATTTCGACCTCGGTGATCCTCGACCTTTCTACAACATCGGTTGTAAGCCGGCAAGATGCATCAAACTTTTATCAGTCTTGGATTATTATTCTTACTATGGGCTTTCTTTTGAAGACTGCCACATCGGTTGTGAGTCGGCAAGAGGCAGTAAACTTTTATCAGCCCACAGTTTTTATTATTATTACCTCCACCCTTTAAACGACTACCACATCGGTTGTGAGCCGGAAAGAGGTAGTGGTCTTATTTAGGCTTAGGTTTATTACATAACTATTATTATTATAGCCAAATTTCAAGTCCTGTGGTCTTTCAACTACCTAGACAACGGTAGTGAGCAGTCAGGAATCGGTAGCCTATTTCCCCACAACACTGACAAAACTTCGATGTGTACCTTACTTTCACCAGAAGGAATATCTAAGAAGTGACTTAAACTAAGAATTGCAAAAACCTAAAGTACCTTTATTTATTCAATAATTATATAACGTTTATTAAGCTGATGGGAGCAAAAAGCCACAATTAACCTCTATGAGCTCTAAAGAGATCCAACTACTCCATGTTTAGCATCTAACTTATATAAAACTCTATAATTTCTTGTTCTTAACAAATTTAAAATCTTTACTACAAAGATCCACGAATGCTTAGTCCAAAAGTTAAGGGGCAAGCTAGAGCGCAACATGCTCGATCAAGTCAAAATTTATTCTTTAAAAAGACAAAACTACATGTCTAAACACTTATATTATTTTTTAAATTTTTTAAATTTTGGCATATTTTCACATATTTTTGGTGGAAAAACGGGGTTACGTGAAGACAAGGCAAATGCAAGTAAGATCAAATCGAAAGACCCCCCCATACTAGAACTACACATTGTCCTTAATGTGAGACTGTCACCCCCATACTAACTTCAAGGCATAATCCAAATATTAAGGGGTCTCTACGCAAATCTAAAGCCGTTTATTAATTATGCTAATAGATAAACGTTAAATCAATAAGATCTAGGATATCGGATTCCCATGAATAAGCATGCTAAGGATTGAAGATCGAGTGGACGATGGACAAAACCACGAGCACGAGAGTCTTCATAATCCGGGCAATCCTGGACACAAAACACAAAACACGAAACACGAGAAAGGAAGAGGCGAGCCTCCTCACATCACACTTATTAATAACTATTATACTAATATACTACTACTAAGGATAAGCATGGGTTGCCACCCACGAAGCGCTTGTTTTTGTGCGAGTCTCTAGCTTGACTCACCCTATATCATCGTGATATTAGGGACGAAACAAGTGGAAGAGCAAACTTCCATTGGACATTTATATGCCACCGGTTTTAGAGAAGAAAAATGAAAAGCGGAGATGCCGGGGTCAAAAATGATATCCTCACTCCCGGAGGAGAGAGGAAAAGGAGAAATCACCGGATAAGTGAAATAAGGAAGAAAAGTTCGGATAACATATGTGAAGGAAAGATAATGGCGATCCTCAAAGGGTAATCTCACATATGTAGGAGAAATTTTTTTCTTATGAATCCCGGGGTTGAAAACTTTGACCATAATCTTCAAATCATTAATATCACTTAAACTTCTCGGGTCATGATCTAGGAACACCTTCGGAGGGAGACTAAGGGTAGTATCATCATAAAGCAAACGCTCAAGATAGAGAATATCTCCTTCCGAGTCATGATAACTGGAGAATACTAGTAATCTTTAATATATACAAGAACTAGAGAGAGAAGCGGGTTGAAAAGTTTCTAGAGAGAGAAAGTAACATGGAATGGATGATCATATTATATGTGTGTGAAATGAGAAATGAAACAACCAACCACCCTCTCCAAGGCATAGAGAGGGTATATATACTACATACATGGCCGACCATGGGCCTTAACGGGCTTTCCATGGGCCTTGGGCTGTCATTGAATTCGAAAGATGGGTTCGAATTATATTTTAAAATTGTCTTCCAGAACATCCACATCGGTATAGGGATCGTCATCACTAGAGGTAAATCGTCAGTTGATAAAAATAAGAGGTTTAGGAGAAAGTCACGGATTATTCCTCATAAATGTTAATGGGAGGAAATCATTACCCGAGGTGAATTGCACTCACTATCACTCTGGATGGTGATCCTCGGACTCATTGGGATTGTAACAAAGTCTCAACACTAGACTTTATTATTCGTCCGAGTCCTTTTCAGGATAGTGCATAAGTTTCTCATTCCCCATGATGAGAGAATTCCTCGGGGGGCTCAAGTCGGTAAAACAGTGTGATTTCAATAGACAAAGGAAGTTTAGAAATATATTTTCTCAAAGGAATTGACTCTTTCCTCACAATATTAGTCAATCATGTCTTCATAGAAAAAGATTTTGAACGTCCTTGCGAACGGATAAGTACTAAGATTAGCCACCTGCTCTAGACGCTTTCTTTTTATTAATCTCAATACTCATTCCATGAATTTACTTTTAAGCTCATCAATCATATCTTCACATTCCCTTCTAAAACGAATATCTAGTGTTTCTCCTTACGATATCATATAATCCCTAAGTCTTACTTAAATTAACATTTCATCTAAAATAATGTGCTTAAGGATCCTCATTTCTTGGGATCATTTTTGTAGAGGTGAATTGATTGATGCTAGCTCGCCCTGCTTTTTGTTGAAGTAACCTTTTCACAAAAATAATTTGTTTCACTGTTGAAGAAGTTTCATTCTGTAATCATTCTAATTTATCCATCCATTGTGTACATCACTTATTCATTTGCTGATTAAGGTCTTCTTGAGGATTTATGGAATACTCGGGGGTTGGTCAAACGGAATAGCTAGAATTATAGATAGGATTAGGCTCAAAGTAGTTTTGATTCATCTGTTAACATTGAAAACTTTCATGAGGACCCCCACAGCTTTCACATCAAAGATATTGTTGTGAAAAACTCGGTGAATTTTGTGGATAATAATTATCACTATAGTTTTGATTATAGCTCGGTTCCTGCTCATAGACAAGCGGGAACCGTGGTGAACAATCATAACCAAAGTGAGAATCATTCCCACATAATTCGCACAAGTATGTCTCGTACTGAGGTTGTGGAGGGTGGGTGAAATCATTTGGAAGATCATTGAAAGAGTTCAGATTAAGATCATTATTGGATGAATTTCCATTACTTGAAGCGCAAATGAAGCAAAATCCTTCACTAAGACCTGATCCACACAACTTGCAAGGATACTCCGTTTAACAAGGTTCACTTTTTCTAACGGATTTTACAATGAAAACAATGATATTGGTCTAATGAAGATGTTTGGGTTTGTGAAGGTGGGTAGGAAAAATAGGGTGTTTCATCATTTGAAATGGGTTCGGGGTTACGGACATTAATCGTTCAGTTTTTGGTATCATTCGTTAACTCGGTTAGTTTACCTTGGCTAAATTATTACTCTTGTATTGATTATAATGTTTGAAGGCGAATACCTTCGTGTATTATCCATTATTATGAAGATCTTAATGTTTGGTTTATTTATCTAGATTTCTTTATTTATCGTTGATTGCGTATTTATGTTTATCAATTTATACTTGTTTACGTGCTTTTGTATGCGACCTATCATTCAACTGGATCTAGTGATATGGACCAAGTAATCTAGATGCCAGGATAGATCTCCATATAGTGATTTATACATCTAGACCAATAGGATCACAAATAACGACCTATCTTTGCCCTTAGATTGTGAGCTTACTTAGACCTGCATGTGACCCAGGGATCAACGAGTATGTTCTTGATAAATTGGTTAAGACTTGGTTAGTGGACTACTAGTGTATGAATTGCCATTAAGCAGTAAGTGGGTAAAGTCTCCATGAGCTAGGGTTTAACAAGATCACCATTGCTTTAATCCCTAAGATAGATTATAATTAGAAAATAAGGATGCTTTATGCGGATGCATTTAATTGTGACAGAATTTTACGTGTCTAGGTCTTAGGAAGAAGTAACGCCTAAGTCTTATGAATGATATGCTGCCTCGAGATATGTAATCATTGCACTAAATAAACAAACCAACATTCTAATTAGATTAATAATGGTTAATATAGTTTTCTTATATTTGGCTAGACCACCTTTTATCTTCTATCAATTGGCTTGCGTGTGTTTTAGTTTCTTAAGTTGATTTTAGTCACCACAAAACCCGTGCCAGTCTCTCAGGCTGAAAACCCCCCTTATCCGTTAGATTTAGGATTAACATAGGTTTAGCATAGGTTTAACATATAATAGAATTAACTTAGTTTAGATAACCAAAATATTAATAAATTGAAAGATTGTTTCTCTCTCTTAGTGATCGACACCTTACTTACCATGAAACTCCCATCTGATCGGGTACACTGCCCGTTAAAGTGTTGTTTTTGGTTAAGTCGGCAAAATATAAATTTCAAACTTGAAACATAAATTACAACCATACAACGACACATCAACAGTTTTAGTACGATTGGGACTCATGGTAATTTTTATTTTATGGAAAAATGTGGAAGAAAGTCAAATTATTAAGCTCATACGTGTTTAATGTACCCCATATTTATTGATCCTTCTAATTTGGGTCATTAGTTAGTTTATTATTGAGTTATTAAAAACTCATATGTAGGGATGTCAATATATTTCCTGAGTCATGTATATTATTTTTATTTTCAGCAGATGACAGGGCAAAAGTGTATATAAAAAAGAAAAAAAGAAAGAAAAAAAATCGAAAAAATACTCTTTCATAGTAATTTCTAGGTGCTTATGCCAAAGCAGTTTTTGATCCTTTATCAAGCTTATGGTAATCTATATGCTATGACACGTAGTGAGTGTTTATTTTCCCGTTTTCTATATTGTTATAATTCATTATACAGCCGCTCCAGAGACAATAATCTATACATCCTTTCTTAAGCTGATATGATGCAATCCTCTCCCATATGTCTCTTGTCTAAAGCTTCAAAAACCAAGTTCTAGTTATGGCATTGAAGGTTATCCCATTTAAACTTCGCAACAATTAATGAACTTGCCAAATAAGGATTGGTCAGAGGCCTTCCCAAAGTAAAGTATGAAAAAGACCATCTGTGCTCTGTAATTGAATTTATGAAAATGATTCAAGTTTGTCTCAATACTTTTGTAAGAAACATTTCGCCAAGAGTAATGGATCAGAGTTTGTCAACCAGACCCTAAAGTCCTACTATGAAGATGTCAGAATATCACACCAAACTTCTGTTGCATGTACTCCACAACAGAACAACTTATGACGTAGCACCCCGAATGACCCTTCCGCTGAGATATATAAAAATGGGGGTGTTACACATAGGTTAGTCGTAGTCTCCGAAGATCGAGTGCTAACCTAAGTGTAACATCTGAGAATTTTCGGATTTTTAAGAAAACTATTTTACCCCTTTGACTTTTAGGTCTGGCTTGACTTACAAGAACAACCATCTAAATCACGTTTTCACGGCTCGGACCCTAAAGTAATTCGATGTGAAACGACATTCTTGACAACTTTTCAATCTTGCCCGAGACCTGGAAACGAGCCGAAAAGGGCTAAAACAGCACCACAAACATTTTTCGAACAATATACAACGCGAACACACAAAAACAATTAAATTTGTTTTTAATTATCAGTATTTATTTAATAAAAATATTAAATAAATTAGCCATCATTTTAATTAAAAGCGTTGCGGATAACGCGAATACTCGAGTTGAAATTCAATTTTTATTCGGACAAGGCGAAACCGGTTCATAAAATGAATAACAGATATTTTATTTAATGTTAAAAAATATTTATGAAACATTATCAAGTAAATACTCATTTTTATCAGAAAAATGATTCGGAAAACAATGGCGCAAGTTTCAAGAGTTGAATCATCCGTTAAGTCGCTCAAATGAGTCCCGAACCGTTTTTATAAAAACTATAATGAAAATGTTACACTTTAACCCCTCAACTATTATAAACTTACCACTTGGATATATATATATATATATATATATAACATTACATTACATTCCATTTCATTCATTTTCCATCTCTATTACACACACACACACTTTTTATAATATTCTCTCCTTCCCCTCTCATACCCCACCGCCGGCCACCACCTTCTTCTCCGGCCAACATTCCGGCCACCACCACCTCACCGCCGCCGGAAAACTTTTCCGGCGGAGTTTTCCGGTGAACCCCAAAAATGATTCTCGTGAGCCGATCTATCCAACCCGTTATTTCACTCTCCTCTACGCGCCACCACCACCAACCGTTGTCGCCACGCCATCCACCACCAGCAACACCATCATCACCTCACCATCGTCACCATCCTCGTGTCACCACCATCTCGACA
>BQNB010046099.1:10700-43903 GCA_026074375.1 Tanacetum coccineum | reverse complement strand
ATGTGTTCGAGAGGTTCAATAAAACAACTAAGCAAGGTAACAAGCGAATATTGAATAAATATTAGTCAACACATAAAATGTCTGTAATGTACATGTAGGTATGGATTAGTTGTTATGAAAATCCTTTATGAAAGTGTTAATACAAATAAACTGGTAAAAACATTTATGTCTATCTTAAGATCTTCTCGTGTTTTTTCGATAGCAATTCATAAAATTGTTATAAGTAAAAAATCTAAAAACACATATATATTTCAAATCTTAGACTTATAGTATTTGTAATTCTTTACATCATTGATGACATAATCTATTAGTGCAAATATTATGATATTTAATCTATACAATCTCTTTATGTTTTGGTGATGACAAACATGTGACTTGTAATACGTAACGTAAAGTGCGCTAGTTACTCGTAATCACAAATCATCAATGCATACATGCATCTACATCTCACGACGTCTTAAGTGTACATCAATACATCTCTTGACGTCTCAAGTCTACATACAAACAACATTAAACTTGTAGGATGATCAAAGAAATAAGTTTTTGTCTTAGACATTATATTTTTATAAATGTAACAAAACAATTTCTCAAAAATTAATTAGACAAAATTATTTTTGAATTATAAAGAAATGTTTTATGTAGTAATTATTTCAAAATTCAAATCTAGCCATTTTCCCCCCAAAACAAGTGTCACTTTCACCAGACAAGTTTGTCACCACAAAAAGACAAAAACAGGAGCGTCTGTCGGGGCGGTCCCTTAAATAGCCTGGCGGCCTCCTTAAATATCTGGCGGCCCCCTAATATATCTGGGACCGCCGTTTCCTGACAGGCTATTTTTCAGCTCCTATTTAGTGGGTCACCTCCAACTATTTTCATAATCTTTTTGCACGATTTTCTTTCAGTTCTTTCTCTCTAGATCTCACTAAATCTCTCTAAATCTTTGATCATTCAACTTGGTTAATCTTGTTTAAATGTGATCAAATCTTCTATCATTTCCTCCTTTTCTCAGGTGCAAGAGAAGAACTTCAGTCATTTTCAAGATCCGAAGTTATGTAGTCTAGTTAGTTCATTTGTAACATTTGTTACTAATAGATCGAGTCCATGTCTTCCAATATTTAGTAGTGTGTAGATCCAAATGATGTATATTTTTTGATGGGTTGATTGTGGGTTGGTTAGTATTTTAGGCCTTAAAATACATTGGTGATGTGGTAGATTAGTTCTAGCTAATGTTAGGACTCAACATCTAGCTTAGTGTCGGAAAATAATATAAGCGACGCGGTTTATGTGTTTAGGCCATAAAATACAAGGTTTGTTATGTTGGGCCATAAAACATAACGGGTTTGGTTGTACCCGAAGAAGGACTCGACATCTAGCTTAGTGTCGAAAAATAATGTAAGCATTGGTATAAGGTTTTCTCCGCCGAAAGAGAGCTTGTTGATTAGTGAAGTAACTCTCGATTTGGATACTCGAGGAGTGAAGTATGGCAAAGAGGAGCTTCGTGACCGAACCACTATAAATCATCATGTCGGTTTGCATTTTCTTTTACCTTTCTCTTTATTTATGTCTTTACATTTATCGCTTTACTATTACACTTGCATTGTGCTTATGATTGTGTGAATTGTTGTCTATGTTGTGTTAGTCATGGTTGTGTAGCTCTTTGTAGTAAACATTGTGAGTGTGGATATATTGGTAGAATATGCATTAGTTATTGTAAATCCATTATCGACACTTCTCATATTGCGTCAAACTTGATTGGTGATTTGATACAAATGATCTAGTCCGAAAACCTCTTCTGGAGGCGGTCCCTTTAAATAGGGTGGCCCCTTGATGTACTAGGCAGCCCTCATATATTTATGGGACCGCCGACAGAGAGTAATTTAAAAATTGATACAAAAGATTTAAAGTTTTTAAAAGGAAACGTATTCACCCCCCCCCCCTCTACGGTTTCCACAATTGGTATTAGAGCAACATCGCTCTAGTTTTCAAAACAAATGGTTTTTAAAATAGAGTACGATCCATGTATTAAATTACCCATGAAGGGGGATTAAATATGAAAAGTGTTTTGTTGTTTGATTCGTACTAGTTTTGTTATTAAATATACGTTGTATACTAACTTGAAGGAAAATTTTCTCAAAAGAACTTGGAAGTGTCAACTTATGTTTGTCTAAGTCGTAAGAGTAGAAATGATGTCTAAAACACAAAATTTACGTGCTGAAACAAGTTTTTAATGTCTTATGTTCTACAGTTAAGTTACAAAATGATTTTAAACAAAAAACGTGTTTTGGGGTCACTAGTCGCGGTCCCATAAATGTTCGGGCGGCTCCCAAATATATCTGGGGGCCGTCACCTTTATGGGGGCTGCCTGTTTGTTTTGTTAGTTTTTTGCAAACTTTAAAAAATCATATAAAATCAACCGTAAGTTCGTAGAAGTCGTGCCACCCGCCATTTCGAAGATAATTGAGTCTAGTTTCATTTAAAAATACTTCCAAGACTTTATCAAAACTTAAGTCAGTTCAAAAAGTAAAATACTACATGTGGTCAAACTATATGCTTTTGTTTGACGTAAAACTTTGTAGTTTACCTTTTCTTTCAGTTGAGCTTTCAGTCCACCTTATCCATGAAAAAACATTGATCTGATTAATTTTTTAAATGGAGAAAACTCTTTTTGTTTTCAATAAAATCAAAGCCTATGTATACATTCTTATATCTAATACTACAAAACGACAATGAAATCCTTATGTGTATTGGCTAGATGATTATGTGTGTTTACTTTTGTTTCAACTTGTTAATAGATATAATAAGTAAACATAACTATTTAAATTGACTAATTATATATCTAAACACATGTGCCCTGTATGCTATTTGTATGTTTACTAGTTTTCCTGTATTATGCCTAAATTAGTGTAACCTACACTAGATTTCTTGCATTAAGTTTGCAAAATTGTTTATATGCATGCATATAGGCAAGAGATCACTATATTTACAAGTGTTACATAAACATCGTGTAGATAATTATTGAGTGTAGTAACCCCTTTAGAACAAAGTTAAATAATTTGTCAGTATGTGAAAAATAATGTCCTAAGATCATATATTAAAATCCGTCACTAAAATATTTCCAACACATAAACCTCATCTTTCAACAAAATGTCCTTAAATCTTAGTTTCATCGTCATTGCTTTGGTTTTGACACTTGGGTTGTTAAACAAAATAAAATTAACATATTAAATACATTAGTATCAAGTAAAAGAAAATTGTATTTTTTTTTTAAAACATTTGCTTTGCTTGCAATTGATCTAACACACACACACGTCATAATTATATTCTTTTTATAAACATGTAGTATTTTACAAAAGATGTGTGTTGTATTAAAATGGTTAGAAAAATCATTCATACACTAATAAAATGTCAAAAACTATGCATACTATGCATAACAATAAATAGTTTTTCGTACAAGCAAAACATATGACAATCCAGAAGTAAGAAATTAACTTGTCATTATTCATCAACCTCACACTTACAACTAGTCTTAGGATTAGTGGAACACACTATGAAAATATTTATTTATCTTCTTTTAAAAGAGTGTTTTCGTGAGGGTCAAGAAAGATTTCGACTAAATATAAAACTCCTTATATTCCAAACTATGATTGATATTATTATCGAATCTAATTGACAAGTTTTCGAGTATGGACAAGAAATCAGATTTTTATTTGTCTAATTTAAGATTAATCAAAATATAAACAGGAATACTAACTAACCTCACGAGACTCCAAATCACACTTGATTGATATGAAAATAACGACATCCTCTTCCAAGACGATAAGAGTATGCATCGGATCATAACTCGCACTTGTGTAGATGATGTCATATTGAGTCTACTTGTCCAATTGTTGTGTTCCAAATATTTGGAAAATATATGCATAAAATACACAATAAAGTAGGATTGACGACTTGAATGTCTTATCCAAAATATTCAAGTAATTTACCTTGCAACGCAATTGGTAAAGTCGTCATCTCCGAAAAGCCAAACATGAGCAAACGCACAACATACGTAACTTTGCTCAAACAATTCAAAAGCACAACTCAAAACTCAAACTATTTTCTCATCAAAACTCTCTCTTACTTTATCAAATAAGCATAATATTTCTTCGTCACCGAATGAGAACCCTTTAACCATCTAAGGTTAGAATTAGGAAGAATTGAACATATTCCATAAACCATTTTTATGCTTTCTTTCAATAGGTGATCATAAGGGGATTTTAACTATGACGATGATTATTATTCAAACGATAATCAATCTCATTATTCAATCCAATTACAAATTTAGAATATGAACATGAAATCGATATTATGATTTATCTAGATCACGAAAATATCAATCAAATGATCATAGATATTTTCTCGTGTCTGCATGTTTAACCATCCTCGGTTATTACATGAAATCACGAAGTCGATTGAAAGACAACAAGATTAGTCATCGAATTGCAATTCACACTTGCAATGAAGGTGTTTCATTGAGTCTAAAGTGTTCAAATGTTATGTTATTAGCTATGGTCAAATTATACATGCTAAACTTAACACACTCTAAGTAGGATTGACGACTTATGAATTTCTATCAGGAAACTCATAAGTACTCCAACTTGATAAGCAAGACTTGGATGTCAATAGTTCTTGAAAACTCAAACAGAGAACCCTTATACTTATAATAAGGTTTCTCTTAAAATACCCAAATAATCAACACATCTCCCAAATAATGGAAAAACGATCCTTGCCCAAATTTGGCACCTCTACGGATCGATGGACCTTTCGTCTTAAATTCATCTTTGGTTTATAAAAGTCTAACATAAATGTAACAAAACTTTAGTTAATCATCATTATTTCTACAAAGAAACAAACATAAGATCTATTGAGGTAAATAACCTTAATTGGATTTCTTGCATAAAAGACATGCAAATGTGCATTCTTTAAACACTCTCAATAAAGAGCATTACACATGTGTCCACTTATAAGCATACTAACCTAGGTCCCTGAGATGACTCGAGCATCTTTCCTATTTCTAACAAACAACTTATTTGCTCTCATTCATTCTACCTTAGAATTCCACGCATCATGATTAGGATTAAGTGAACCGAAATTAAAGCACGTAAGTTGAGGTCATAGAATGCCTTTTATGAAAAGACAATAAAATATTTTCTTTGCTACACTTCATTAAGGCATATATAGGAATGTCTATTTTGTTTACCATGAAGAATGACTACTAGAGAAGTCTAATTTCACCATAGAAATTCATTTGACCTAGACGGTTGAATTGCATTCCAAGATTGAAGTTGGGTTCTGATGTATAACCCGAAAAATGGTCTAGTTTAGCCTGAATTGAGCACCACTAGTGATGTCTCATATTTATCCTCTAATTTGATATCAATGGCTCTTCTTAAATACTGCCTAATGATAGTTCTACATCGATAGACTTTGTATTTCTTTAGAGTTGCACACTAAGCAAGTAGAATTTAGCGTTTCCACTTAGTCAAATCTCGACTACATGCTATTCACATATGTGCTTGAAAATTTACACAGATGATAACGTGCTCCCTACGTAATGCAGATTATATGCTTTCATGTTTTATCTTAAATGCTAAACGTTTTATTTGCTTAGCTATTGAATGCTAAGTTTGTTAGTAAAGTGATTGGGCTTTTTTCTCTAGCAATTTAGATAAAATATCTCTTTGTTCATCTAAATAACACATGCTCCTAAATGCTAAATGCTAACATGCTTTACATGATGATTACATTTAAAATTATCATGTTTTGTTTGCGTCATCTTACATGACTTACATGTTGATTGTGCACCTACACTATGTTAGGTTGATGTATGACAAATAAGGTTTAGATGTCCTACAGTCTTACACATTAATCTTGTTAATTATTGCGTTGATGCATGCTTAGATAAACTTGCATGCTTATATATGTATGTCTTATACATCTATGTATATATTTTCTCACACTATAATATCTTTCTTCGCGTCCGGGTCACAAATCTAAAAAGTAAAAAGAGTCACAAAGTGGTATTAAATCTCTTAGAGTCTTCACTCACACACTCTTTTGATCATCATCTTACTTTCTTCCAAATCATCCACTCTTTCATCAAGAAAAGGTTAGATACAAATCTAACGCTCCTCTAAGTAAGTTTGACAACTTAAATATTTCATCTGAAATATTCAAGTATCTTTAACTTGCGATCGCAAACGTTAAAGGTCAGTATCGAGATCCAAAAATCCCTATTCAAGCCATTAACAACAAGTTAAAACGCTCTTAATAAACACCTCTCCTCCTTTTCTCTTCGACGAAACATTCTTTCTCTTCGACGAAAACATTCTTTCTTTCGACGAAAACATTCTTTCTCTTCTACCAACATTCTTTTGATTCTTTTTTTCTTTTTTCTTTAATTTCCTAAAATATATTTCTTGTTCTTAATATTCTTTCTTTTTTTAGTAAGGTTTCTTCATTTCTTTTAGTTTCTTATTTTTTTCTATTGTCTTGTTCTTTTTTTAAGTTTCTTTTATTATTTCATATCTTAATCTTAATTTTTTCTTTAAATATCTGAATTTGAAATTTTTTTCTTCTATCTTTCTTTATTATTCTAATTCTTTAATTATTATTTTTTTTGAATTTCTTATAATTCTTTTGGAAATCTTTATTTAGCATTCTTTACGGTAGTTTTTGCTCCTTCGTTTGTTTCTTTTCTATATTCTTTTTTTTTTCTAAACTCTTGTTATCTTTTCATTCTTTTTATTTCTTTATGATTATCTTCTATCTACTCTTTATTTCTCTTATCTATTATTACATTTAATTCTTCTTTGTTCATTCTATTTTCTTTATACTTTGTGTCTTATTGTGTTTTTAAAAGTTATATTAATTCATTGTTCCCTTGTCTTAGAAGTTATTAGTTATAATTTGTATTCTGAATGCTTATCTTTTATTTTTTTGCTTTCTTCTTGTTAATTTTATGTTTGTTTTTCCCCTTTATTGTATTATATTGGTCTTTCTTACATTTTTTTATCTTGTAATATGCTATTATCTTTTGCATTCTTATTTATCCTTAATTTATACTTTATTCAGATTCTTTAATATTTAAATTCTTTTTATTTATGTTTCCTATTTTAGATAAACACATCTTTAACATAAATTCTTATTTTTAATAATTCTTGAGTCTTTTATTTTTTTTAAATTCTTCACTCGTCTTTTTGTTCTTCAAGTCTTATCTTGTCTGAATTACTTTTTTTTCTTTGTCTTTCTAATAGTGCTTTCTATTGTTAAAATATTTTGTTATATGTATTATTTTTTTTTCCTTTTATTATTTTTCTTTAATTCTTTTTTATTCAATTTCATTCTTTCTTTTTTTTTTTCTTTATATTTCTTTTATCTTATTATCTTTTATAATTTTTTCTTTTATCTTATCTTTTTTTTTTATCTTTGATGAAAACATTCTTTCACTTTGAACGAAAACATTTTTTTATCTTTATCAAAACGAAAACATTCTTTCTTCTCTAGATCGAAAACATTCTTTCTCTCGATGAAACATTCTGTCTCTCAACGAAAAACCATCATTCTCTCTCGATGAAAACATTTTTTTATTATTCGATAACGAAAACATTTATCTCTCTTTTGACGAAAACACTCTTTGTTCTTTCGATCACACATCTTCCTTCTCACTCAACTACCGCCCTCTTCAACCATAAGATGACAAAATCTCTTTCTCCACTATTTCCGCTACCAACTTTTAACACTATCGAAATACCACTCGTGTGTTGTTCCAGTGAACATTCGCAATGCTCAGGAAAGCTACATAACTTTTTTATTAATATATTATCGTACACCCTAACACCATTTGACATTGTCAAGCTCGTCGCCTTCATCCATTTGTTTTTGTCTTTATTATTATTATTATTAGTATTATTATTATTTTTTCGTACGAAACACACCGATGATACGTCACCATTTCCTTCGGGACAATGTCCAAAAGGAAACATCTCCATAGAAAAGGTTGCATCTGAAGATAACATCGCCGACATTCTTTCTTTACCCCTCAAGCATGAATCGCTAAATTATCTTCGTCAAGGTTTAGGAATGATGGAACACATTCCATAAATTGCTCTCTTCTTTACTTCTAGTTTTGATTCTAGTCCGTGTTCCATTCCGTGTCGTGACAACTTAACTACTTTAACCGAAGTACTTTAAGTATTTTTAATTAGCAAAATGCAAATTTAAATGTCACTCTTTTCAAAATAAATTCATCAATTTCCCCAAACATCCCTCGTGTTGGCAGTCCGGCGGCCCCCAGATCTATTCTAGCGGCCCTCAGATATATCTGGGACCGCCGGCAGCAGCTTGTATTACCATTCATTTTTTTAATTCCATAACCTAACACTTCTTCTCTTCTACTACGAGTTGACGTCTACTCCACACCCAAACCTATATCTAATATCTCTTTATAGATCAATGGGTCATCCTCATATCTCAACACTCATAAGCATCGTTGCTTATGTCTTCAAGAGTCAAGTGAATTTTATAATGAAATGCATCTCATTATCAAACACATTCCTTATAATCGATAGACTTACAATCCATCACTTCACAATAAAACCCCTCACATACAAACCTTGGTCCTCACATCTCACATACGTCTTGTCTCAAATTCATATACGATTCTTCTCACTCCTAAACGTTTCTTCTCTCTTCTAGTAGTCGTTTCACTTCTGATAGTCTTTCTACTTCTAAAAGTTTCTTCTCTCTTCTAAACATTCCTTTTCAATTCTAATGAGTCTCCTCATCTCTAACGTTTCTTCTTACTTCTATATGATTCTTCTCTCTTCTAATAGTCTTTTTACTATTAGAATTCCTCTTATATCCCTTGACAACTTAATTATTCCATCTGAAATATTTAAGTAATTTGCGAAATGCAAATGTCACTCCTTCGCAAAACTTTCCACTTTCTAGAAAGTAAAGAACATAAAGAAGATATTAAATCTTCAAGTGTTATTGAGTCACCACATTATTGAGTCTCTCATTATTATTCCACCATGAAAGAACTACCACCTCATTTCACATCCCACTTTGTTCCTCAACATTGTCAACCAACAAAACACCAAACAAACCTTTAAATTCCCAATCACCCACCTTTGTCTCGATAGGATCATATGCACATCAATTGTTAGTGCAAATGATATATCAATCTTTTCTATCAACCTATTATTATCGCTCATCATTTCCCACTTTTCGGCTCTATGGAATCATTTTCATTCATATCCAAGAGCACATCGTCTCCATCCTCGTCTTATTTTTCTTTTAATTCTTTTATAGTATATATATATATAGACATATATATTGGCATATTTTGCCAAGATATTAAGTGTCATTCGTCTACTTTTAAAAGGTTATTCTCATAATATTTTTGTGTCAATCAATAAAAAAATCTTATTCTCGTTTATTAAAAGACGGTCTAATCTTTCTCCGTAAACATACATCTCGATTCTTTTTATTTCATCATTTAGTTTGTTGTTTTTAAAATAATGTTTGCATGTGTCCAGCTTCTAACTTTCTTTTAAAGTGTCATACTCTAGAATACTAACACCTAAAATGCATGTCTAGTTAGAACATACAACTGTGAGCTTAAGATTTCCACTATCCTCCCTTCAAAGTGTTATTACTTTTAGAATAATAAAACCTAGAAGTGCATGTCTAGTTCCCCGCTAATGTTTTGCTATATGTATATGTGCACTTGTATACTAACTTTGATTTGTAGCACAACTATATCTTGATTAATTGGTTCCCCAAACAAGAGGGAGCCATACACCTAGGGTAGCCACTTGTGCAAGCGCTCTACTCATTTTTAAATACATCAAACTTCTTGAGACATCGACGTAATTTATTTGATCCATGGAACCGTTTAGAGTCAATAAACAAAGAATGATATTATCACGGGGACGCAATTAAGCAAGTGGAGCTAGGAGAATATAGGGTAAAATAGCATGGAGTTGGTTAAACCATGATGACAGAAGACTTCACTAGGATGATGCAAGCTCGCCTTTATAGGAAGATAGGATTGGATATTGTCAAATACGATGAAGGGCTCATCCATACTCCAAATACTTCACCTCATCTACTTCAAAATCACCTTCAACCTTCAGGTTTCGTCTAATACTTTCTATTTATATACTCGAAGTACCTACAATTCTATCATGCCTTCTTCATCAATATCATGACCTCTCCAAATATATCAAAGTAAACACAAAACCCACCTCAACCTTATTTTCTCATGTTTACTTCTATTCCTTTAACCTATATAATTGGAGCACCTACAATTTCAATCATTCCACAACATATACACTTAAAGCACCTACCTTATTCTCATTCCTCCAACATATATACCCGGAGCACTTAGTTTCTTCTTATGTCTTTCTCTCATTTCTTATAACATCCTCTCAACTATCCAAGAAACACAAAATAACCTTCAACCTTTATTTTTCACGTCTTTTTCCTCATATCTTCAATCTATATACACGGAGCACCCACCTTCCTTTCATTCTTTCATACTACATATACTAGGAGCACCTACCTTCTTTGAATTCCTCCAACATATCTACCTTACACACTTACCTTCTTCTTATACCTCCAACATATATGCTCCAATTATACCTTTTTGCTTTGACGAAAGGGGGAGAAGAGAGTGTAAACGAGTAACTTTTAAAATTTACTATGTGATATAGTTTACATATTTTGTCATCATCAAAAAGGGGGAGATTGTTAGTGCAAATATTACGATATTTAATCTATACGATCTCTTTATGTTTTGATGATAACAAACATGTGACTTGTAATACGTAACGTAAAGTGCGCTAGTTACTCGTAATTACAAATCATCAATGCATACATGCATCTACATCTCACGACGTCTCAAGTCTACATCAATACATCTCTTGACGCCTTAAGTCTACATCAACACTGACATTTGTTTGCACCCGACGTAAATCACATAAGGTATGTACAAACCACATTAAACTTATAGGATGATCAAAGAAATAAGTTTTTGTCTTAGACATTACATTTTTATAAATGTAACAAAACAATTTCTCAAAAATTAATTAGACAAAATTATTTTTGAATTATAAAGAAATGTTTTATGTAGTAATTATTTCAAAATTCAAATCTAGCCATTTTCCCCCCAAAACAGGTGTCGCTTTCACCAGATAAGTTTGTCACAACAAAAAGACAAAAACAGTAGCGTTTGTCGGGGCGGTCCCTTAAATAGGCCGGCGGCCCCCTTAAATATCTGGCGGCCCCCTAATATATCTAGGACCGCCGTTTCCTGATAGGCTGTTTTTCAGCTCCTATAAATAGTCGGTCACCTCCAACTATTTTCATAACCCTTTTGCACAATTTTCTTTCAGTTCTTTCTCTCTCTAGATCTCACTAAATCTCTATAAATCTTTGATCATTCAACTTGGTTAATCTTGTTTAAATGTGATCAAATATTCTATCATTTCCTCCTTTCCTCAAGTGCCAGAGAAGAACTTTAGTTATCTTCAAGATCTGAAGTTATGTAGTCTAATTAGTCCATTTATAACATTTGTTACTTATAGATCGAGTTCATGTCTTCCAATCTTTAGTAGTGTGTAGATCCAAACGATGTATATATTTGGATGGGTTGATTGTGGGTTGGTTGGTATTTTAGGCCTTAAAATACATTGGTGATGTGGTAGATTGGTTCTAGCTAAGATTAGGACTCGACATCTAGCTTAGTGTCGGAAAATAATGTAAGCATTGGTATAAGGTTTTCTCCACCGAAAGGGAGCTTGTTGATTAGTGAAGTAACTGGCGAGTTGGATACTCGAGGAGTGGAGTATGGCGAAGAGGAGCTTCGTGACTGAACCACTATGAATCATCGTGTCGGTTTGCATTTTCTTTTACCTTTCTCTTTATTTATGTCTTTACATTTATCACTTTACTATTGCACTTGCATTGTGCTTATGATTGTGTGAATTGTTGTCTATGTTGTGTTAGTCATGGTTGTGTAGCTCTTTGTAGTAAACATTGTGAGTGTGGATATATTGGTAGAATATGCATTAGTTATTGTAAATCCATTATTGATACTTCTTATATTGCGTCAAACTTGATTGGTGATTTGATACAAATGATCTAGTCCAAAAACCTCTTCTGGAGGCGGTCCCTTTAAATAGGACGGCCACCTGATGTACTAGGTGGCCCCAATATATTTATGGGACCGCCGACAGAGAGTAATTTAAAAATTGATACAAAAGATTTAAAGTTTTTAAAAGGAAATGTATTCACCCCCTCCTCTACGGTTTCCACATAATCATCTTACTATATCTTAGGCAAATATACCAAGATTACACATGATATTTCAAGATTTGACGATCTAAAATTTAGATTGTGTGCCAGGTTGTCAGTTTCATCATTTTACACTAGGCGGTTCCATTTGGCAAAAGGAACCAGAACTGGGCTACAGGCAAGCCGGTTCCATTGACTTATACCGGTCGGTTCCTTTCTACTAAAGGAACACGTAGAACCGTGCTACAGTACCAGATTATGCCTATTAAACCAAGCCATTTCTCATGTTTTACTCACCCATTCTCATTCTTATAATCTGATCATTCTCTCATTTTCAGTTCTAGATATTTCAAATATCATTTGTAGGTAATTCTCTTTGTAGAAGAAATTGCCAAAATAGCATACACGATGATCAAAGTTCAAGCAACCTTGTTTCGCGTTTCCATGACATTATCAAGATCACTTTTTTGTATCTTGTACATCATTTAGTAGTTGTAGTATCATTCATTATCCTTGTAAAAGAAGTGTGATTTCATTGGGTTGATTCTACTTTTCTTAGAATCTGGTATTTAGCTTTGTACCGTTAAAAAAGGTGTAAGCGATGTTGTGAGACTTCTCCGCCGGTTAAAGGAGATTGGTTACTAGTGTTTACAAACTCTCGAGTAGACTCGGAGAGTGGAGTAGGGCAAGGAAGGTGTCCTTGTAGCCGAACCATTATAAACGCTTATGTCTCGGTTTTATATTTCTTACTCTCTACTTTCTATTCTTTCTTTCTGTACTTACTTTATAAATCATACAAACATCAATATCATCAAACTTCACATAATATCAAAACTAATTTTCAAAAAGGGAACTTTAAACGGTAAAACTATTCAAGCCTCCCCCTTCTAGTTTTTTACAATTGGCATCAAGAGCTAGGTTACCAAAGCTTTTAAAATGTATTGTATTTTAAATCTTTAAATGATAATGGATTCAAAAAGTTATAAAGATGGTCAATTGATGTGTCGTTGTGTGGTGTATATTTTTATGATTCAGGTTTTAAATTTATATTTTGCCGACTAAACCAAAAACAACACTTTAACGGGCAGTGTACCCGATCGGTAGTAGTTTTGTGGTAAGTAGGGTGTCGAACACTTGAAGCGAGGTTAAATCAATCAATTTAAGTAATATCTTGGTTATCTAATCTATGTTAATTCTATTCTATTCTAAACCTATGTCAGTCCTAATCCTAATTCTAACGAGAAAAGGGGGTTTTTAGCCTGAGAGACTGGCACGGTTTGGTTGGTGACTACAATCAATTCAAGGCACTTTAACCCACGCAAGCAAATTAACAAAAGATAAAAGAGCAGTCGAGCCAAATATAAGAAAACTGTATTAACCATTATTAATCCGATTAGAAAGTTGGTTTGTTTATTGAGTGTAATGATTTCTTCTCTCGAGGCGGTATATCATTCTTAAGACTTAGGCGTTACATCTTCCTAAGACCTAGACACATTAATTCTGTCACAATTAAAGCATCCGCATAAAGCATCCTTATTCGCTGATTATAATCTATCTTAGTGATTAAAGTAATGGTGATCTTGTTAAATCCTAGCTCATAGAGACTTTACCCACTTACCGCTTAATGGTGATTTATACACTAGTAGTCTACTTGTCCAACTATCCAATGGAATCAGAACGTTATTTGTTGAATTATCTAGGTTTACCTTTTAGTCAACACGATCAATAAACAATTGGCAATATCCAATTAACTAGTTAAGCCTGAAGCGTATCCTAGACACAGATTTAGCAGGACAATATTTGTGATCCTATGGTTCTAGATGTATAAATCATTATATGGATATGGCGTATTGGTTGTCAGAATCATTAATCTTCAAAATATCTTCGTTTAAGCTCCAAAATGCGCGCCTTTTGCATATATTCACCAAGTACTCTATAGTTACTGCAATTCTCAAATATAAACGATTAAGTAACAATTCTTTGCAATAACTATACAAAATGGGTTAATAACATGGGATAAATGATGCTATAAAATAGACGTTATTTGATGTCATCAAATATCCCCCCACTTGAATACTACTTATCCTCAAGTAGCCTTTAGAAGTTTATAAAAATGTATCCCTAAGGATATTTTCCGTTAAAGCATTTATTTGATCTATTACAAGTACACAACCAAACACCTCACGAAATAGGAAGATGAAAACACTCAAATCACTCAACTAATTTATGTGGTAACATGTAACTAATTCACTCAATTGCTCGGTCGTGATGAGTATTCTATCATAAGCTTGGCAAGGATACACATCTCCACTTCTAAAGCCAAGGAGTAATAAGTTTATAAAGGTAAATATGGGTTTTTTGTATGGAAAGGCTTACAGTTTATCATTCTACAATCTTTCACCAGAAGTACCACTCCAACAAGGCAGTTGAAGCACACATACATGGCCGTAATGACGGAATAGACATGTGTGTTCGATCACATGGCAATCCAAATCACGATACGTCTGTAATACAATAAACATAATAAAATTCCATCCCCCCCCCCCCGTAATATATAAGAAAGAAAAGAGGAAAACACCAAATCCCCTATGGATAAGAAATGAGCACGGGAGTTACAAACATAAAGAACATAAAAAAAGAAATATGAGGAATCTAATGTCTACTTAAAAAGAACAAAAACAAATATCCCCCTAAATGATCATCATTCGATTTCCAAACAAAATATATACAAAAAACCCCCCATTATTATTAATAGCAAGGAGAAATTTATCCATATAAACCATTTCCAATTATTAAGGAATATAAGAATCACATTCCCCAAAGTTCCAATACTCAGCAGAATTGAACATAATAAAAAGATAATTTCCTCAAAAGAAAAAGATTCGGTTGAATCCCAACATTCCCTCACTCCAGGCCCCCTCCATCACCGAACCAACCCCCACCAAACTCAACCTACCCGCGTCCCTCACTGTGTAATGCGACAAATACAAGACTATAAAACTAAACATAATCCAACGAAATTAAAAGCCCTAAACCCCCCCACCAACACAGGCCACACTTCCCAAACGAATTTAACACACAGGAAACTTAATAAGCATTAAACAATGGACGGAACCTTCAAACATTCACCAAAAGTCCTAAACCAACGAGGCCTCTGAGACAACATAGTCATGGCCGAACTACTAAAAAACCTTACGCTAGTACAAATCCACATTCTTCGTAAAACCAGCGCAATCATTAGGATAGAGGGAAGTAAATTGATTTAAAGAAAAATCAAGCAACAAATAGAATAAAACTAGTATGACAAGTTTCCTAGACACTATTCCGACTGTTACCTAATGAATAAGTCACAAACACTATTTATCAACATCTCTGATCATATATCAAAAACTAAGAACCAAAGAAGGCGTCTCGTTATCGGTCAACTTCCCATCATCCCAAAAACCATAGACCATACTCTAACAGAGGTAAGGCGTGATCAAAAGAGATCTTCCCACTATTTATATCAAAACTCTTACAGATTGTCCAATCATCTAGTTATCAACAAATAACGATCCTTCATGTACCTTTCCTTCGGTAGTTCACGAAACATCTTATCTCAAATTCTCATCTTCTTTTTTTGTTACAATTTTTTTAACAAATCTATCAAAATCTCGGTTATTTTTCACCATTTTCACAAAATATAAAACGATCATAATAATTCCAGCTATATCTTTGATAGTTCTCGATCTTCTGATTTCACCAATAATTGTTGATGTGTAGTAGAATAGCAGCATGTAAATTTATACTAAAATATAACATTCCCATTTGCAATTTGCAAATTTCCAACCGCATAAAAGATAGAAAATGACACAAACTCTGGAATACAAACTTTACACTTAAGCAACTAGCAACTGTAAATTAAACTTTAATCTAACAGGGGGGAGGGTACGTTAAGGTGAAGGGTTGTAACAAAACGATAATTGTAGTGTAGTTTTCCTAAAGTAATTGGCTCTACAGGCGATGTTCTAGGGGAATCTTCACTCTAAAGATGAGGACTGAGCTATCACTGGTTCTTAAAACTGTAGAGATAACTAACACATGTATTTAGTTAATAAACAACATGGATAGGCATATTTTGGGTGTAATCCTAAAAATTTACCAATGTAAACAAGTACTCTAATTAAATCCATAATACTCATTATAAGGTCTCGAGTGATATACCAAGACCAAGTTTCTAAAGTCCACAACAATCACCGGCCCACTCATATTATTATGTGAATTTAGGTCAAGCTATTTATGGAAACAGTGATAAGGTTACATCCACACACAATATCAATTATAAATAAGGGTTAATATGTTTGCAGGTATGTATCAGTAAATTCACTCAAAGAATGCTATTGAAAAAAAAAATTGAGCATACATATAGCATTTTAATTCATTTAATAGTAATCAAAAAGGAACAAGTAAACAACATTCAAATTCCATCCGCCCCACTTAATTATACCAACGCCTCGTTGTATTGATAAATAACAAATACGGGGAATTAAAAAGAATTAGAATTGAGAAACTCCCTTCTGTATTTCTGCTCGGTCTAGACTTCTCCTAATTTGCGTTTAAAGAAGCAAGATTTGTGTAGTTGAACACCTGTCCATAACAGAAGTTTCAAACTCCAACACTCAAGATCTCCAGAGTTGTATAAATAACTCTCCACCAATATCATCGATATTTCTTTTCACGAGGCGATCCTGTGTAAAATATATGGAAAATAACACTGTTCATTTCCAATCTTGGCGAGCGATCTACGTGTAATTAAAACATGAACTAAACAAACCATAACGACAGTCACAGTCTGGTGGCGATACTCGCCGTATCAAGTTAATGAATACCCCGTATACAAGAACTGACATTAATGGATTATTAAAAGTGCCAATAACAAAATACAAACTGACACTGATAACAGTCCAGACAAACCAATACGCCCGTATGGTAATTGGAGAATACAGTTTTGTCTTGATTTATGGTAGCCAGAACTCGATAAAATTAAATAACAATCCAGGTTGTCTCCCGGGAAGCACTTTTATTTACAGCGAAGTCTTTAAGTTATACTTTTCTTCAGCATCTCTTCATTTGAAATCATCTCTCTCTTCTCCATTCTGTATTTTGGTGAAAATATCCTCTTGTTTCAATTATACTATTACACTGAACTATGCAAGGCTAAGAACTTTCTACCAATATGCTTGATCTATCATACACAAACGAAATCATAGAATAGTCATACCATGATATATACGTGAAAATATGAGAACATGTTTAATAGTTAGATACATCATGACATGAATAATAATAAATGTACAGATAGATATAAACAAAAGATAAATATAGGAGGGATCATGGGTCTGGCTGCTATGGACCCTGCTGTGCTGCGAAGGGCTGCCATCTGCCAGTTCCTTTCTAGCCTGGAGCATCACTTGTAATGTTTGGTAGGAGCTCCTTCGAAAAGTTCCCGCGAAGTCGATATGCTTAGGTTATGTCATGACCCCCTAGCATCCATGCACGAAGCCATAAATGAAATCATCCATTGGAGAGTCCTGCCCCTGATCGGGGGTTTATTGATTCTCTCTAGACAAGTTCACGACGAAAGCTTCCAGACACATCTCTACGCCGTCCCTGTCAACCTCCTCCTCATGTCTCCCAAATCTCTAAGAGCATAGTCCTAGCAGCATTCTAGATTGGTGGAGTTGGTGGCATGCTAGATAGGCATAGTCCTAACAGCATATAGAGGTGGTGGTGGTGGCTGCTGAGGTGCCTGCATGGGTGCCGGAACAGCATGGTCACCTTCATCAACAGCAGGAGCATCCTCAGCGACTGTAGGGGCACCAGCTGCAGCAACATGTTACCTCTCAGGTCCCGGGGCTACCCAAGCCCAGTCATCTCCTAAATCCATGCAGATGTTGAGCTTAACAAGCTCACCCATATCAATCAATGGCAACTCACGGGCCACAACAAATAATCCTCTTAACTCGTCATCACTCACAAGACCAAAGTGATGAGTAAGACGTCCAATAAAGTAACCTCTAGACAACCTGGCACCGTTCTTCCTCCCCTCAGCGTGCCTAAACAAGTAATGTGCCAATAGATACGGGACGTTAGCCGCCCCTCGGTCCATGCTACGAAGATAAAATAAGTCGGTGGCAGTCACCTTTTCAGGTGCTTGCCCCTTCCTAAAAATGCTGTAAGAGATCAATCTGTGGCACAGCCTCTGAACCGAATCTCTGATGTAAGTATATGAGGGAGCGCCTCTTAAAAAGTCCCTGCCAGAAGAAATCTCAACCCAGTAATCACTAAGATCCCCCTTATCAGGGATCAATCTCTCACTCCCTAACCAGTACGCACGAAATCCGTCTCAGCCATCTCCTCAGCAGTATGCAAACCCAAGGCTAGGATAAACTGTCTCCACATCATACTACGCCTAGCACCTCCCATCTAAAAACATAAAGTCCCAGCCACATCTAAACCCATCTCGTCTCTAATCCTACAAGTGCTGAAGAACTCTAGTATAAAGTCCTAAACCAAAGGCGCTTGAATCCCAAATAATCTCCACCACGTATGACTCACAAATACCTCCTGCCCATCATCCTTAGTGTATACCATCCTCATCCTCTCTGCCAAACCTTGCCTCATATCCGAGGTTAATCCCTCAAAATCTAGTATGTGTACTCGGTTAACATGCCTCCCGAATATAGTCTCGAGTCTCTGATTAAAATCGTGTACTATCTCCTCAGTATATCCCTCAACATGATAACGAAGCCATAGGTGTCTCTAATCACGAGGTGGTAGGGGTGTCATATCTGCAAAATCAACGAGGATAGCACAAAGATTATAGAAACTTAAACCTTCAGTTTTGAGGGTGGATACGGCGTATTCATAAATGGATACGCCGTATAAGGATCAATATGGTCAATACGCCGTATAGGTGTTTAGTCAATACGGCATATAGGTTTTAAAATTCAAGATCCTGTTTAAGTTAATACGCCGTATTCATTTTACTGAATACGTCGTATTGGGGCTTTAAAACTGGGTAAAATTTGGTCAATACGCCGTATCCATGTGAGTGGATATGCCGTATTGGTCTGTAATATGAAAATGAAAAAGGAGGCACCCATGTTTACCAATTTTAACCTAATTAAAATTTACAAAACTTTCAACATCTAATTCAGGAGGGGGGAAAAGGCAAGTAAACATAAGGCATCTTTCCTAATTCTGAAATCAAACCCTAACCCTAATTCTAATTTGAAATCAAATTCAAAATAGTAAATCAATAAGAGAAGGGAAAAACTTGTTACCTTATGATCTCGATGAAGAAAAGAGTAATTACGAATCAAAAACAAGAAATCTCTAAGAGGTTTGATGGTAAAATCGTTTATGTGTGAGAGAGTGAAAAAGTAGTGGTAAATCTCAATCCGGCGTATCAGAGGGGTTTTATAGCCAAACTCGATACGTCGTATCGTGGTTTGATTAATACGCCGTATTGGCGAATTTTGTTGACTTAGTCAACTTTATTAAAAATAGTGGATACGCCGTATAGGTTTTATCCTAATACGTCGTATCCATTCTTGGAGACCAATTTTCCTAAAATAAAGTAAAGAAAACGTACCTTGGCCTCCGCAACATTAACGTACAATCATCATCCTTATAATACCGCTTAGGGTCGAACAGAATGGCAAACGGCAAATACAAATTCATAATAAAGCATAATAGCATCCTGTTGAAAAGATAAATCCAAGTTACGATATTCACATTTAGTTCCAAGACAAAGCTTTCCTCATTGAAAATTTTATCTATTTTATCGCGACTTGTTTCCAGAAGCATATTTGACCTATGTATATTTAAATTACCCGCCGAAGATTGTATTATATCGATTTCATTTTTATCATTGTCCTCGTCTGATTTTAAATCATCAGGATGAATAACGTTGAAAGGGAATAGATCATTAAAGTACAAAACGTTTTGTCCCACTTTATCATATTCGGACAATGATGTTTCATCATTTAAATCAGATTCATTGTTATGTTGAGGGCTTAAAGTTTGTTCAGTTAAGTAATCAGATTTAGACGTTTGAGTATCATTGTAAACAATGGCTGGAAATTCATTCTTAAAATCTTTAAAGAAGTCTAAATCATCAACATAACTGATCGTAGGCTTGGGTGGCAGAAAAGAAGGTATACCAGATTTTTCATTATCGTTCTCCGAATCCGTTTTCAAATTGTTGACAGAAATCATTTTATAAGAAAACAAGTTTTTGTTACAAATTATTGCGTAATCCTCATCGTCGGATTCGTCAAATGATATTCTAAAGTCGATCTCATCGTTGACAAAAGTACTTACTTGAGATTTGCACAGAAGTGCATCCTGAGGTGCAAAGGTATCGTCAATGACTATAACTAGGAATTCAGCTTCCACAGATCTAAGGTCGTGAAGATCGTCATCAACCCTAATCTTCCCATATGTAGCAGTTTCCTAGTTAAACACCCGACCACACCTACGAGCTTTTTCTTCTTCAAGCTTGATATATTCTTCCATAGTCATGTTAGGATCATCCATCCTGAAATAAACTTACTAGAAAGGCAGTTAAACAACCAATACGTCGTATTTAGAGGACTGAATACGTCGTATCACACAAACACAATAAACAAACAAGAATACAAATTACTCTAAACTACACTACTCCTAAGGCTTAGATCTAATCTAATGTTAAAAACTAAAATATCAAAAAAATCAAGATTAATTTTCACTCCCCGGCAACGGCACCAAAAACTTGATGCGTCGTTGTGTGGTGTATATTTTTATGATTCAAGTTTTAAATTTATATTTTGTCGACTAAACCAAAAACAACACTTTAATGGGCAGTGTACCCGATCGGTAGTAGTTTCATGGTAAGTAGGGTGTCGAACACTTAAAGCGAGGTTAAATCTATCAATTTAATTAATATCTTGGTTATCTAATCTATGTTAATTCTATTCTATTCTAAACCTATGTCAGTCCTAATCCTAATTCTAACGAGAAAAAGGGCTAATGTCAGTCCTAATCCTAAATTCTAACGAGAAAAATAAGGTTTTCAGCCCGTAGCGACTGGCACGGTATGGTTTGGTGACCTACGATTCAATTCAATGGCACTTTAGAAACCCACGCAACAAATAAACAAAAAATAAAAGATAAAGTCAGCCAAATAATAAGAAAGAATGTTTAAAAACCATGTATTAATCTGATTAGAAAGTTGTTTGTTTTATATGAGGTATGATGAGAGATGCGAGAATATTGTCTATCGGGGGCTGCTCTCGATGTGGAATATCCATTCTTAAGACTTATATGGCAAATGTACCAAAAATGCATACCTAAAAAGAAACACTAAAAAACGCAGTACATATAATTTAATTAGTCACAATTAAAAAAAGCATCACTCAGAGGCCGGGGGAGCGCAAAAAGCAATTCCCCCAGGATTCCACGCTGATATATCTATCAAACTTAGTGATACGTAAATCAATGGTGATCTCTTGTATAAACAAACAAAGGTGCTCCTCCAATGGTTGGGAGGGAAGGACTATAATTTAAAACCCACTTACACCCCACTTAATGAGAACAAACAACAACCACTCATTACGGAAAACTAAACATATTTACTAAACAAACCTCCCCAATTGAAATCCAGGCCCTACATCAAATACATCCCCCCAACACACTTGAAAATCACACCCCCTCCACCCGTTACACTTCCCTACATTACCATACTATAAGCACTTCCCCCCACCAGTTCACCCAAACCCACCTGCCCCCCCCTAACCAGCAAGGACACCCACAACAAAAGTACCCAACACCACACGTACTCAAAATACCTTCACCCCCAAACCCACCATACTTCCTAATGTGACTCCTCCCTCTACTCCAGACTTTCCCGCCCCACCTCAAACTCCCCCTTGCCCCACAAATTTACCACATTAACACTCATAATACCACACAAAATGGATCGCTACACACAGACTCAAACAACGATAAACATGGTACCGTATCACAAGAACAATTAAATGATAGGACGCATACCAAAAGCGCGTTAAACAAGTAAAAAATAATAACAAAAACACGCATTCAATGATAAATCAATAAATCGTAGATACACACTAACTAAATCAACTTATCTGTCAAAATAAATGGCTAATACTCGAAGGAATTAGCCTCAAACGTCATAATAAATACAAAACAATTAATTAGCAAGAAAACTAACCGAGTTTAACGACGATTTGAAGTATGATACCAAAAACAGAACGATTACTAATGTATATGGAATACGTTGTCTCCTATGGAATTGATAGCGTTGCTCGACCTCTTCTGCTCTTTTTCTCCTCTGAAAATTGACTTTTATAGTTTAGGTATCGAGAATATGATTTAGCACACTTAAAACTTGTTTTGGAGTTTTGTATTTATAGGGTCTAGAAGTCGATTAGATACGGCGTATCAAGGGATTGGATACGGCGTATTGGGGGTTTCTTGGAGTAGGAACCAAGTTTGATATCTTCTAGAATATTCACATATTATATCTTCAATACGGCATATTGACTTCTTCTCGATACGGCGTATTGATCTTCATTCCTTTGTGGTCTTTGGTGAGTGTAGGCACGGATACGCCGTATCTTCCTTAATGGATATGGCGTATTGGTTGTCAGAATCATTAATCTTCAAAATATCTTCGTTTAAGCTCCAAAATGCGCGCCTTTTGCATATATTCACCAAGTACTCTATAGTTACTGCAATTCTCAAATATAAACGATTAAGTAACAATTCTTTGCAATAACTATACAAAATAGGTTAATAACATGGGATAAATGATGCTATAAAATAGACGTTATTTGATGTCATCATCAATCTATGCAAAGACCACCTCTCTTTGAGGCTAATTGCTTTACATATTGGAAAAATAGATTTGAAACCTATGTGAAGTCTAAAGATATTGATCTTTGGCATATTATAGTGTATGGTGATTACAAATCTACCATTAAAAATAAAGATACCGGTAAGGAAGAAGCCATCCTTATGAAAAAATTGAAAAGATCTATAAGAAAATGATTTCTAAAAATGATGAGGCTAAAATGGTTTTATACAATGATTTACCTAAAAAGGAATATGAAATATCATTCATGTGTAAAACCGCTAAAGATATTTGGAACTCACTCATAATTACTCATCAAGGTAACAAACAAGTCAAGGATAATAAAATAGATTTGTTTGTTCAAAAATATGAAGAATTTGTTATTTCCTATAATGAAACCATTGATTGCGCATTTGCTAGGTTTAATACTATTATTACATCTTTAAAAGCACTTGACGAATCTTTATCAAGCCGTAATCATGTTAGGAAATTCTTAAGAGCTCTTCTGACTAAATGGCGTTTGAAGGTGATGGTGATAGAAGAATCCAAGGACTTATTGACACTACCTATAGATGAACTTATCAGGAACCTAAAATTCAATGAGGTAGTGCTCGAGAAGGACACGGAAGCTTTTAAGATCAAGAAGGAAAATTACAAATATCTTGCTCCAAAGGCAAGGAGAGTATCAAGTGACGAAGAGGAGTCATGCTTGGGTAGTGATGAAGAGTATGCCATGGCCATAAGAGATTTCAAGAAAAAATTTAGAAGAAGAGGAAAGTTTATCCTTTAACCTTACGACGATAAAAAGAACATCCAAAAAGTGAAGGAGGAGAAGAAGGGAAAAGAGGAGCAAAGGTGCTTCAAGTGTGGTGACCCGAATCACTTTATAAGTGATTGTCCCAAACACTCCTTTAACGAACAAAAGGCCTTTGTTGGAGGATTTTGGAGTGATAGTAAAGAAGAATACGACTCCAAGAAAGATGAAATTTGTCTCATGGCACTCGATAACAATGAGTTACTCTTAGACACTCTTTACTATAGTAGTTCATCCTTAGATAGCGAGTCATTACAAAATGAATACAACAAGTTATGCAAAATTAGTCTTAGGATAATAAACTAAAAATGAAATCCTAGACGACAAGGTTTGTGAACTTAAGTGTAGGATAGAACGACTAGAGAAGAATAAGGAAGTTAGCGTAGAATGTGAGTCTTGTGCCAAACTCCATTCCAAGATTGAGTCACTTTTTTAAAACTTGCTAAGTTTGTAAATAGTAGCCATTTCTTGCAAGAAATTATTGAAAATCAAAGAACACAAAAAGATAAAAAGGGTCTTGGATTCACAGAGGATATAACTTCAACTAGCAACACAAAAATAGGAAAATTGAGTCAAGAAAGTGGGAAAATGCCCACTGTAGAACTGGCTGAGCTAGTTCCCTCTGCAAGAGAATCGGCCAATTCAGATGTAAGGAAACGGCCCTCTGCAGAGATTTGTGAAAAATTAGATTCAAACATAATTAAAAGAACTAGTTCGGTACAAATAATGAAGAAATCATTGCCTAATTCTACTATAGGAAATATGAAACAAACACCGGTGTTAAAACTTGGTCAAGGACTAGGAAAAAGTAAAATCCAAACCCGCCCTAAAATGCCCCATAGGAGACCCAACACCTTACACTCTAAAAGTGACTATCACCAAGTTCGTTGGAACTATTCAACACAACAAGGATACCAATTTCAACCACCCAACTTCAGTCCTTGGGGATCTTGTCCACCATATCCATACATGAACCAACCAAACGGCATGTATAACGCTAACGAACCCATGGGATATTAGGGACCAAATGCTTGAGTTCTTTTGTGATTTTAGGTACGCCTAAAAGTCAAATTAGAACTGGATGAATGGATCAAATACAGTGGATGCTCAAGACATATGATGGGCAACAAAGATCTCTTCTCAACCTATGAAGCTATTAATGGAGGTAACGTAGTGTTTGGTAGTAACACTAAAAGCAAGATCATCAGAAAAGGTACGATTACTCACAACTCTTTAACTATTCATGATGTTAGCCATGTATAAAATCTTAGCTTTAACTTACTTAGCATAGGTCAAATATGTGATAAAAAGTGTAAGGTACTCTTTAGTGAAACCAGTAGTGAAATACTTAAGGACGAAATTACCATAGGTAGAGGAATTAGGAAAACTGGTCTTTATATAATGAAAATGGGAAATTCACCTAAAGATAGTCTTTGTCTAACTTCAATAGATGATACTTCGACCTTATGGCATCAAAGATTGGGTCATGCTAATATGCGACTTATTCAATCGATATCATCTAAAGAGCTTGTTAGAAATTTACCAAAACTAAAATTTGAAAATCATTTTTGTGACGCGTGTAACATAAGGAAGCAAGTACACGCAAGCCGTAAGGTTAAAAATATGGTTTCAACTACAAAGTGTCTAGAACTTATACATATGGACTTGTTTGGTCCATCGACCATTTAAAGTTATAGAGGTAACTTCTACACTTTGGTCATTGTCGATGACTACTCAAGATATACTTGGACTAGATTTTAGAAACATTAAAGTGAAGCATTTGACCATTTTGAAATTTTGAGTAAGAAAATTCAAGTCCAAAAAGGTTGCCCCATTATTTCAATATGAACGGATCATGGTTGGGAATTTGACAATGAAGTATAATTTTGAGCTTTTTGTGATGCTAACGGTAGCACCCATAACTTTTAGCTCCACATACTCCACAATCAAATGGAGTAGTTGAACGTAAAAACGAAGAAATGAGTCAGACGATGCTTAATGAACAATCTATCCCTAAAAATTTTTGGTGTAATACCGTCGACACCTCCACCTATATCTTAAATAGAATTTTAATTAGACCTTTCCTCGAAAAAACTTCTTATGAGCTTTTCAAAGGTAAAAAAGCTTCATTAGAATACTTCAAAGTATTCGGTAGTAAATGCTTTCTTCTTAATACTAAAGATTATCTTACTAAATTCGACCCTAAATCTACCGAAGGCGTTTTTCTTGGTTATTCACCTAATGGTAAATCATATATAATCCTAAATAAAGAAACCATGAGGATAAAAGAATCTTTAAATGTAAGATTCGACAAAAGTCCACCTCCTAAATAATCACCTTTAGTAGATGATGATATAATCGAAAGCCAAATCATAGAAAATCAAATAGAAGATATAGAAGAAAAGGAAAATAAACCATTAAACAAAGAAATCATCAATATCAAAGAATCTAAAGATCATCCCATAGAAACGGTCATAGGAAATCTAAACAAGAGAAATCTAAGATCTCGAGTCCAAAACCAAAGCAATTTCTTTTGTTTCGTATCTTCCGTAGAACCTAAAAACATTAAAGAAGCCATTAAAGACGAAAGTTAGACTATGGCTATGCAAGAAGAATTAAACCAATTTGTCACTAATGATGTTTGGAGTCTAGTTCCTCCACCCAAAAACCAAACCGTAATTGGTACTAAATGGGTCTTTAAAAATAAATTAGATGAAAATAGTATAGTATCTAGAAACAAGGCTAGATTTGTCGCACAAGGATACAACCAACAAGAAGGAATAGATTTCGATGAAACCTATGCTCCCGTAGCAAGACTAGAATCTATAAGAATCCTCCTTGCATATGCTTGTACACGTGACTTCAAGCTGTTTCAAATGGATGTCAAAAGTGCTTTCTTAAATGGTTTTATAAATGAAGAAGTCTACGTCTCTCAACCTCCCGGCGCTGTCAATTTCAAAAAACCTAACCATGTATTCAAACTCAAAAACGCTCTTTATAGTCTTAAACAAGCACCCAAAGCTTGGTACGATAGACTCAAAGCCTTTCTTCTTGATCATAAGTACACCATGGGCTTGGTAGATAACACTCTATTTACAAAGAAAAGATATTCACATATCATCATAGTTCAAATATACGTGGACGACATCATTTTCGGTTCAACTTGTCGAGACCTATGTGATGATTTTTCTAAAATCATGCACGACGAGTTCGACATGAGCATGATGGGTGAATTTAATTTCTTCCTTACAAATCAAACAACTATAAATGGCATCTTTTTCAACCAATCTAGATACATTAAAGAAATGCTTAAAAAATTCGGTCTAAAAGACTCCAAACCCATCAAAACTCCTATGTCATCTAAAACCAAACTCACTCGAGACGAAGACGGGTAATCTGCTGATGACATAGAGTATCATGGCATGATTGGTAGCCTTTTCTACCTAATGGCAAGTCGGTCGGATATCATGTTTAGTGTTTGTCTATGTGCCCGTTTTCAAGAAGATCCCAAAATGTTACACCTTGAAGCGGTAAAAAGGATTTATAGATATATTAAGGGAACAACACATTTAGGTTTATGGGATGTTGCCTCGCATCGTGGTCCTCTAAGAAGCAAACCACCCTAGCCATTTCCACCACTGAAGCCAAGTACGTATCCGCAGGAAAAGCTTGCCAACAAGCTTTATGGATGAAACAAGCCTTAGTTGACTATGACATTAAACTAGAGGACATACCCGTCCTTTGTGACAAGAAAGGTTCCATCGATATAAGTAAGAACCCCGTTCTCCATTCCTGTACCACACATATAGAAATTTGTCATCACTTCCTTTACGATAATGTCTAAAAAGGAAACACCTCAATTGAGAAGGTATCATTCGAAGACAACATTGCCGATATCTTAACTAAACCTCTCAAATGAGAACCTTTCAACCTTCTTAGACTAGGTCTTGACCTCATGGATCCAAACGCTTAATGAAATTTTAAAATACACGTCTACTAGTTTTTCTAGGTCTATCAACCCATACTACGAGGAGTATACATAAAAAACTCGTATATTAATAATACTCCGTGTAGTGAGTAAACTTGTCTTGACCATACTTTGCAACCCCCGACTCGACTAACGGTCCCTGAATCCACAGGATTCTACCATCATAATAATTGCATTCTTCTCTCTTAGTCTATGATTCTATTTCTGCACTCAAAAAAATTAACCATTCGGGAACTTTCATCACTCTACTATATGTATCATTATTATGTACTATTATGTATGCATATGCATAGTTAAAACATTCTTTGTAGGGGTGGCAATTTGAGTCAGGTTCAGGTTGGCGGGTTTGGGTTAACAGGTTGACGGGTCAGAAAACCCCAACCCAAACCTAACCCATTTAAATAATCGGGTCAACTATGTCAACCCTAACCTGTTTAAACATAAACCGAACCTGACTCATTTAGCCTGTATATATACTTGGGTTGCCGGGTTAAATAGGTTACACGGGTTGAAGAGGTTAAACGAGTTTTGGGTTGACCCATTTAACCCACTTTATATACAAAAGTTGACATATTACACGAGTTAAACAGGGTTAAACAGGTTTGCGGGTCGAACCCGTTTAACCCATTTAACATGTATAATAAAATATTAATAATTTTTAATTTAAGGAAAAAATCTTAAACGGGTTGGCGAGTCAACCCGATTAATTTATTCCTAACCCGAACCTGACCTGTTTAATAAACAGGTTAGATGGGATGACCCAAAACCGACCCAAAATGTATTTAGACTCAACCCGAACCTGTTAATTTTCGTGTCGATTTCAGGTCGGGTCAGAAATTGCCACCCTTAGTTCTTTGCATCATTCAAAACCCAAATGTGACAAATATTTTCAAAAATCTTCTCATAATTAGGACACGCATAAAACTTTCTCTCACATTGTGTAATACAAAATAAAAATGTTTTTGATCATGCATCTCATTTGTCTCTTGAATGTCAAAGGAATACATAATCAATATGTCTTTCCAAGTACATTCAATCGTAGCAACATCAAATCAATGAGACTTTGGGTTATCTCATTATTATATTTTTCTTTTGAGTCGAGATAATCGCACCTCCACATTGTTTTCATATAGGCACACACTAGAACTCTTTACTTTTCTTTCATGTTATTTAAAATGGTAATGATGTATGCATTCTGCAGACCGACGGTTCCCTTCAATATCGAAGGCCGGTTCTATTCTGCATATGGAACCGGCGGAACCAGCTGGTCAGTAGATTGTGCATAACAATTTTTAAACTTCAAAAACATTTTTTCCCTCCACTTTCAACCTATTCCTAGCTAATAGGCCTTAGAAGTTGACCTTTAATCAAAATCTAATCATTAGGAACCTATTCCTAGCTAATAGGCCTTAGAAGTTGACCTTTAATCAAAATCTAATCATTGGGATTTTACCCAATTTGAAAGATAAAGCACCACCCCTTTCCCCAATTACATCTCCAGGAATCTCAGCAAGTCATCTCTTAACCACTCACAAAACTACTCCTCCAACCTTAACTTCTTCGCCACCGGCACCGTCACAACCTTCTAAACAATCCTCTCCATTGGCTATTAACTTGGATCCCGTTGAACTAATGTTCTTAACTCCTCCCACTTCACCTTACCCGTTCTTCGATTCACTAGAGGATCTACCTCCACGAACCACCAATCCACCACCATCGCAACCCTCTTTTAATACTATCGAGCGCTTAGCAAACCAACCACGGCCTCTTCCCGCCATGGAACCACCTCTTCCACCAATGCCACCACATCTTTCGCCATTAGGACCCAAAAATCCATTTCCTCTTCTCACTCATGAAATGTTTTGTGATCATTGTCAACGCACGCAAGTGATTGTCAACGACCTCCGTGAAGAAATGAGGTTCATCCTCAACCACATTCTCGAGTGCCTCGATGTTCTTTCCTACAAAATTCACCCTTAGACTAGCTTAATGTAGGAAAATAATAAAAATATCTTTGTACTTAAAGAACTAATCCTTGTTATTTGTTTTTCCCATTTTTGTATTAGACCAAATGTCTCAAAGTGGTCGATAATTTTCATCACAATAAATGAATGTCCTATAAAATGTTTTTGTTGTGGCCTTCTTTATTTTTTGCAAAGTATTTTTATTACGATTGTACTAACAATTTTCAAAAAGTCAAATCCTAAATTTATGTGCAGGAGCCGGTTCCATCGACTAGAAAGGACGGTTCCATTCCTTAGATAGAACCGTCCTATCCAATTCTACAGTAGCAACTTTTGTTTCTTACTTCTATCTTTTTGTCTTGTAGGTGCTCTCAAAGCAAGAGGGAGCTTGAACTAAATTCGCTAATATTTATTTTATAGCATTACATTTCTTTAGATAATGTCCTTTCTTAAGAGGATGCCTCCGTCAAGAGGGAGCATTGCATCTTGATTCTCTCCGAATTAACTCTCATTATTACATTCGATTTAATTCAGATCAACTCATACTTATATCATTGCATCTCATATCTAGAATTTTTTTGTTTCGATAAAAAGGGGGAGAAGAAGTAAAAAGACTTTAATTTAACTTCTCGCTCTAATTTTTACTGGCATGTTTCCATGCGACGGGTTATGAGACGACGTTTGCGTTTCAGAAGTACGAGGCGAGTGTTCAAACTCGGAGTCGAATAGTAAAAAACCAGTAGGTTTGACCAACTGAGAGGAGTTTTGACATCGTCCAAGACGGTATTATGTAATGTCATGAAAAAGTTGCAAATACCATTGTATCACTCACAACATCTAGGCAAGGTTTAAAGACCATTGTTTGATTCACAATGTCTTGAAAGAGTTTTAAAGACCATTGTGTAACTTATAATGTCTTGGAAGAGTTTTAGTATTTATATAAATAACATTTATATAAAAATATAGGGATGCTCTAGTAACTAAGGATAAGTGATCGAAAAGCAAATCAAGTATTTATATAAATAGCCTTTATAGATGCTCTAGAAAATAAGCATAAGTGTTTAGAAAGTATACGCGCACGGAAAGTGTGTAAGGCAATAAGGGGGTCCTAACATATATAGCGGTTATAGTCTAGGTACTAAATGCAACATAGTTCTCTATAACCAGTGCTCTGATACCAATCTGTAGCACCCTCAAAGTTCGAATAGCAGCGGAAGGCAACCGAGGGTACTACGTCATAGCACAAAGAGATGGTAATAGAAAATAACCTCTAAATGAGACGTTTTAAAAGTTACACATTCGATATATAAACATCAGAGTTTGCAAAATAAGAGGTACCAACAGTAGTACAATACATAAATATTTTTAAAACATTATCGAAAGGTAACAAGGATGCAAAAGCATTGCAAATATATCGTGCGACTTCATACTAACGCTAATACCTTATAGACCTGAGAAAAACATGCTAAAAACATCAACAAAATTATTTAGTGAAATTCATAGGTTTATAAGTAATGTAATGGACCACAAGATTTCAAGTCATTTTTCACTATTGTAACACATACAAAAGTCGTAAAGCATTTATTATTGCACTAAGATCATGACACCGAAACATTAACGCTTATCGTATAATCAAAAGTTTTTAACGAGGTGCCCTAGTAGGTAATTTACCATTTTACCTAGAGTACTCAAATACAGTGCGTCCGTTTGTCTGACTGCTCAACCCAGGTGGGAGATGTCAATTCCAATAGATCTATTCACAACATTCGCTTTTACTTAGGTAATGAAATTAATCGGTTCATGATAGTAGGGACTTTCTAGCAATAGTGGTACTTAGGTAATAAAAATATCAGGATAAGCAAACATTTTCAAGCACTTGTGTCCATAAGTAAAAAGTAGCATGTATCTTCGTTAAGTAGTTTATAAAGCATTTAAACGAGTAAAAGTGAGGCTATGAACTCACCTTAAGCAAAGAGATAACAAACAATGAAATATAATATAATGGAAAGCCGCGAACTCCTAAAAGCAACCACCATGAGTAATATAACATAATTTTGGAGCATATTGTTTGGTTTGTGAGGCTTATAGCTGAAGGCTTACACTAAAGAGTGTCACATGTAAAAGATTGCCACAAACATTAATAGACAAAGATAAGTAACAAGCAAAACCAAAAGATAAGAAGAATTCTTATTTTTGGGGACGTTTGATCTGAAGAAAAAGGATGAGATGCATTAGTTGCATTTGTAAAGCAACATCAAACTTGAAGCATTAAAATGTGATTTTAGAAGATGTAACTTTAAGCACTAACATAGATGGTTAATATCTAAAAAACGATGGAACTTTAGTTAGGTGGATTGTTAATATCGGGAATGGGTGTATTTTAACTTGAATAAGCATAGCAGCAGGTGTCGCTTAATAAAGAAAGGTTACTTGTTTGATATAGAAGTAAAAAAGGGTTGATTGTATATACTAGGAGGACATATAAAGGCCACGTATCCTTCTCATAAATCTAAGACTAATCATGTCCACGTTTACACTTTGTTTATGCATCACCGTCACTATTGAAATAGGCTAAGTGTAGTATACAAAAGGCTAATGGTGCAAAGGTGGTGCAGACTTGAGCTAAAAACGTGAAACGTGCAAAGTTTACGTAAAAACAGAAAATAAAAGTATGACATATAAAATATATGTAAAGTGATAAAAATGCATAAAGCGTGTAGACTAAATTTAGTCTAGAGTCGGGTTCATATTTAATGTACGTATTACGACGTATGCGGGATATTATATCTGGTTTTCTGTAAAAGTTTAATTTACGCGAAATTAAAATAAATAGTAAAAGTACGAGGTTAAATAATGACATGAAAAATACGAATTGCTACATACGCCATAGTTAATCTTGATCCAGAAATGTTTGATTTGACTTGAGTAGTGTAGTTACATCGGACCAACTACGCCGTAGTTTTCATTTGACATATCTTCTTTGTGCATTTTTCATCACGCATCCTTCCATTTCGCGTATTTCCACTCCAATGCTCATATTTTCCCAAAACAAAACATGAAACAATTAGGTAGATATATTTACATAAATATAACAATTATGAGCATTTTATAAGGGATTTTGATAGTAAAAGTATGAACTGTTTGATGTTATCAGTTACGGTTGATTTATTATGATTTTTCAAAGACAAGGCAGAA